>SJYT01000847.1:76935-135488 GCA_006410635.1 Cephalophus harveyi | reverse complement strand
GACTCGATGGATGTGAGTCTGAGTGAACTCCGAGAGATGGTGATGAACAGGGAGGCCTGGCGTGCTGCGATTCATGGGGTCGCAAAGAGTCGGACACGACTAAGCGACTTGAGCGACTGAACTGAACTGTAGTTAGGCATATACAATACATCCCTGAAGATCTTTTCAAGAGAAAAAGTTGCCCAGAATGGTCTCCAGGTTTCTTTATGCCTTCTCAAAGTGCTCTTTAAGCTTCCAGATTTGGATTAAAATGCCTGCCTCTGGTAAGCAGTCCTTTTCCTTTCGGAGTCAAAGGCAGACACAAAGCTACCAGGACAAGTAGCTGGGCCTTCCCTACTTTCAATTCCACATTACTATAGGTATAATCTTTCCAAAAAGCTAATCTGATGCCATCTGTGCTCAGCTTAAAAACTTTCTTCCTCCTCCACCAGTGGGGAAGATAAAAAAAATAAAAAATAAAAAATCCCATCTCCACCTGGTCATCTCAAGGTTACTCTGATCTGTCTTTGTTTACAAAACGGGTGCGTACCACCCTGCTGTCTAGCCTTAGGGGCTTTGGCCAAATGCTCCTTCTTTAATTGGAGGAACCGCCCCTCCCCCCCCCACCAACTCCTACCTGGTTTATCTAAGTCTCACCCAGGCTTCACAGCCCAGCTTGGCCATTTCTTCCTCAAGCCTGATTCTCTCTGCCCACCAAACCCAGGAACAAACTTCTATCCTGGGAAAGTGAAAGTGAAGTTGTTCAGTCATGTCCGACTCTTTGTGACCCCGTGGACTGTAGCCCACCAGGCTCCTCTGTCCATGGGATTCTCCAGGCAAGAATACTGGAGTGGGTGGCCATTTCCTTCTCCAGGGGATCCTCCCGACCCAGGACTGAACCCAGGTCTCCTGCATTGCAGGCAGACACTTTAACCTCTGAGCCACCAGGGAAGCCTTCTATCCTGGGAATCACCACACTATTAGTTTCCTTCACCACCACCACTATACTAATACCTAGCACTTACTGACCCATAGGGTAGGGAACATTCCTCAGATGAGAAAGCTGAGGATCACAGAAGTCAGACAGGTGCCGTGGGGTCCACAGTGCCAAGAGGGGCGCTTGGGTGACCTGGCTGCTGGGTCTGAGCTCTTTCCCTTTATGTCTTGCTGCTCCAAGGATTGTCTTGGGGAACAGAACAGTGAGAACTTACCACACGCTTGTTGAAGGCATGATCAGAACAGTTACTACCCGAGAAGCTATCTGTCACAGAGAGGCTAGGAAGGGCTTCTAGCACTGTCCTGGGCAATGCTGTTTAACAGCATCTTTGGGGCCTCCTTCCAGCTGAATCATCAAACAAACAAAAACCCTTTCTCCAAAGATGTCCTTCATAGGTATTACGGAGGATGTCTGTTTGCAAAAGTAAAACCAAAAAATTGGTTGACTGCATAGTTAAGGGAGGACTTTTCCTAATTTCCCAGGGACAGAACCAAGTATAAACTTCACTCGTTTAGAGGCAGAAGCATCAAAATCACTCCAAAACACACTGATTTACTGTTGATGACCAAAAACAAAAAATGCTTACGGATTCGTAAGGCAGGAAATATTTATAATTCATAAAAATCAAAAGTTAGCATGCTTCACATTTAATGCAAAAAAATTTACGCCCACAAGGAATCTACAAAGTACTCTACCAAAAAAGTTGTAATAGCCGATAACTAGTATTAACAGAACACATCCTATTTGTCAGGTATTTTCATATACGTTATTCCTTTTTTGGATATCCTTTAAAAAGTCCACTTTTAAGTTATCAGCCAATACCCCAGAAGAAGAAACGAATGCTCATAGAGATTACAGGTAGGTACATGGTTTCCACAGAAGGCCGATGTAGACACCAAGCCCATCCACTACGAGAAGCTTCCCTGAGTGCAAGGACACGGCCCGAACTCCTCTTCTGACTTCCACCCTCAAGCAGGGCTGGGACCCAGGCCGAGGTCGGCCACCGCAGTCCCCTTCCCCCAACCCCGCAACGCTGGGTCACCTAGGAGCAGACAGTCCCGGCGCGCCCCTCCCGGCGCGGCCCGGGTCCCGCAGGCCGGCTTTCAGCTCCGAGACCTCCACCTGCAAGGTCAGAGGTCAGAGGTCAGAGCTCAGCCGGCCGCCGCGGGGGGCCGACCCGGGGCGCCCCCGCCGCAGCCTGAAGGGCCTCACTTCCGCCGAGCCCAGGACGCCGGCTCGCTCACCTTCGGCTCCCCGCCCACGCCTCGCCCAGGCGCTCTGCGGCCTCCGGGCTTCGCGGCTCACAGCCCGCAGCCGGCTGTCAGGGGTGCGGCCGCCTCCAGGGCGCCCTTGCAGGTGGGGACCGCCGCGCTCGTCAGCGTCCTCCCCGCCACCATGTGCCAAGTTTCAGCCCGACTTTGGCCTAGAGACACTCCTCTAGCTTAAACGCCCGAGAGAGCCGGCCCGCGCTCCGGGCCTCCGGGCGGGGCCGCCGCCCGCAGCCACGCCGGCCCGCCCCGCCCCCACTGCCTAGGCCGCGCCGCCACCCGCGCCCGCCGCCCGCACTCACTGAACATCCCAGGCGGCTCCCGCTTCCCCCGCCGCCGCTGCCGCCGGGGTCGCCCCGCGTCCGCCTCCGTCGCCTTCGCGGCAGGCTCGCTATCCGCTGCCGGCTCAGCCGGACCCCCGAGCCCCGAGCCCCGCCGCCCCCGCGGCGGCTCTGGGCGGCCGCCCCATGACTGACTAACGCGGAGCCGCCGCGGGCTGGGCCGGGCCGCTCGGGCCTCGACGCGCAGCTGTCTCCGCCAATGGGCGCGGCGCCTCGGCGCTCGGCTGGCGATGCCTGGCGCGCGCCCCGCCCCGCCCCCGCGCTCCTTCCACCCCTCCCAGCGCCGCCCCGCCCAAACCCGGGCGGCTGGCTTTGGGCGGAAAAAACGAGGCCCTCACGTGGTAGCCCCGGAGTCGGTCCCGTTGTCGCTGTCAGTCCCCGCGAGGTCCGGGACTGACCACCGGGAGAGCTCCCGACTCGGGGACTGACCTCCGCTGCCCCTCACGGCGGGGCCTGCGTGAGTTCCTCACCTGGGGCGGCCTGCAGGTGAGTCCCCTCCCGCCGGCCTTCTGCCCCGATCGCGGCTCTTACCAGGTGACCACGTCCCTCCAGGTGAGCTCCCCACCAAGGCACGGTCCTCCCCGCTGGTCGCTCCTTCGGCGGCCTCTCGCCTGGCTCCTGGCTGTTAGCTTCCTTCAGTTCCTCAGGGTTCCGGCGTGTGAACGCGCAAAGACGCACGCGGCTTTGCTGTCCTCGCGGGTCCTCAACCCGACTTTCCACGCGCATTCGCAGAGAGCGTTGCGGTCACCGGGAGCCCAAGGTTGGCAGGTCTAGGAGAGTTGTCTGGGGCGTCTTTGTAGCCAGTTCTTCAGACGCTTTTTAAGTACTTGGTAACTGTCGTGATGGCTAACATTGAATTTAACAGTTAAGTTAGTAACTGTTGGATGTATATTGGATGTTTTGACACACGGCAGACTGACGTCTTTTGACTGTTCTGGTCTCTGTAACAGAGGAAGGGTATCTTTCCTTATTCCTTTGTAAAAATGCCTATAGAGAATTAATTCTGACGGTAGGTCTGGAGAATTTCAACCCCTTAGATTAAAAAAATCCAGTGATCCAGCTCTCAGTAGATCAAACTCTTTTCGTTTGAGAGTATTTAAAATAGAATTTTGAGGCTGCGATTTTTTCTCCATATATTATTGGTCCTATTTTGTTGCTATTTGCAGTGCTGTGGTCAGTCCTTCAGTCGTCCGACTCTTTGTGACCCTGTGGACTGTGGCCCACCAGGTTCCTCTGTCCACGGGGTTCTCCCGGCAAGAATACTGAAGTGTGTTGCCATGCCCTTCTCCAGGGGATCTTCTGGACCCGGGGATGGACTTGCATCTCTGTATCTCCTACATTGCAGGCGTATTCTTTACCCGCTGAGCCACCTGGGATCTCTATTTCAGTATTAAGTATCATGAAAAACTTTCTCTTTTGAGGAACTGACTTGTTTACTTTTATATGATGAAAATGATTTAATCTGATATGTTTTCCGTTTTTACTATGACTTTTAGGAAACTCAAAGCTACATTTACCTCAGTTTTATAGGATTATAAGTGGTTGGTATGTTTGTATTGCTGCTTTAGTCATAATTTTTTTGTATTGTATTTTTCCAACATTAATTGTATAACTGTATTCTGTAGAACCACCCCTCACTCCCCCCCACCCCAACCTGACGCTGTTGTTGTTTACCCATCCATCTCCTCTCCCCCGTCCCCCCACTTGCTCTGGTCATAGCAGTGCTGTGGTCCACAACGTGTGTCCCCTTAGTTGGGTTTGTGCTTTGTCTTCATGTCTCATTAAATGGTGTTTTTCCCCCATAGAAGTATGTTGAATTGGTGTATCACTATGCAGTTACAGGAGAAGGCAATGGCATCCCACTCCAGTACTCTCGCCTGGAAAATCCCATGGACGGAGGAGCCTGGTAGGCTGCAGTCCCCGGGGTTGCACAGAGTCGGACACGACTGAAGCAACTTAGCAGCAGTAACAGCATTCTGTAGAGTCTTTAGAAGCAGTGTATTTTCGTAAATTAATGAGGCTCCTGTTGCAGCTGAAATAAGTCTTTCTGTTGGGACTGGGTTTATACTTTATTTCTTTTGAACTTGGAGAAATATTACCATTTCCAAATACTGCTTATCTTTTTAAACTGTTTAATGGAGTGGATCCTAATACATACTCTACAGTATGTATGTATTAGGACATTTTTGCTGTAACAACCCTTTCAATCTAAAGCCATGTGTGAAAATAAAGTAATTTGAGTGTTCACAAGTAATTTGAACACTTTGGGTTTTGTTTCAGTGAATTCCTGCACACTGACCTCGGAGGATGTCATGTTTGATCACAGCAGGAATACGTATACACGTGTGGGTAATCCATCTTCTGTCTGCTTTCATGTGAAAAGCATGAAAGTTTTCTTCTAGAAAACTCATGGACTCAAGCATCTTATATATTGACTTCTGCCCAATGGTGTTTTAATTCATTGAAGAATTTTTTTTAAAGGAGTATAAGTTATGTAGACAATAAGGTACATAATGTTCATTTTTGGTGCCTATTAAGTTTGACCTTTATATAATGTATTTTTTTCCATTGCTTTAAATTGTAGGTAAAGTGCCGAAATGGCAGCTGTTTATTCTGGCATTTCTGTGAAACTTAAAAGCAAGACAACATCATGGGAAGATAAACTAAAACTAGCTCACTTTGCTTGGATTTCTCACCAGTGTCTTCTTCCAAATAAAGAACAAGTAAGTTTAATGCAAAAGTTACATTTTTATGACCTAAACTAATGATCACTTATTAAATTGCATATTGATGTTTAGTTGAAATTTTAAAAGATTAGAGAAAAGGTTGGAGAAGGAAGCATGGTTAGAAAGTTAAAAGTAGTTTCAGTGAGAAAAAGTTAATAGATATTTCACTTACAAACTTTTTCTGTTACAAAACCTCATCGTTTCTTTTATGTTTGGAAATATCTCTTATATTCCAAATTATGTGGGTGTGTGCTAAGTTACTTCAACCGTGTTCAACTCTTTGTGACACTATGTACTGTAGCCTGCCAGGTTCCTCTGTCCATGGGATTCTCCATGCAAGAATACTGGAGTAGGTTGCCATGCCCTTCTCCAGGGGATCTTCCCAACTAAAGGACTGAACCTGCGTCTCTTATATCACCTGCTTTGGCAGGCAGGTTCTTTACCACTGGTGCCACTTAGGAAGCCCTAAGTATGTGCATCAGTGAGCAAGTTTGGACTTGGGTTACAGGAATTAGGTTCTGAGTCTGTTGGCAGTTTCATTTATTTGTAAATCCTAAGTGATGCTCCATAAGCAATTCTTATTGGTGCTTTTTGAACATCTTTGGAACTTGATGAATCAAAGGTTGGGAAGTAGAGAAGCTTTAGCATTTGTAATAACCCAAGGGGAATTAGATTATAAAGTGATAGATTAGAAACAGATTAGGAAGCAAGAAAGACATCATTCTTTGTTAACATTTCTCAAACTTATCTGACTAAGAAAAACTGTTAACATAGTGGAGACACCAGGATGATGAAGTCATTAAAATGGATTAACATACAGTCATTTGGTGCCTCAGCAGTAAAGAATTCACCTGTCAATGCAGGAGACACAGGTTCGATTCCTGGGTTGGGAAGATCCCTTGAAGAAGGAAATGGCAACCCACTCCAGTATTCTTGCCTGGGAAATCCCATGGACAGAGGAGCCCGGTGGGCTACAGTACGTGGGGTTGCAAAAGACATCAGACACAACTTAGTGACTAAACAACAACAGTAAAGCAGTTCAAAATTGTCAAAGATGGATTACCGCTGTTGAAATGATGAGATCCACTTTGTACAGCACCAACAGAACTAGAAGTTTCTAAATCTGGCTGTACGTAAGAATCGTTTTGGCTGCTTAAGTGTCACCTGACAGCTGTGGCAGGCAGTTTGATCAAGGTTTCCTCTATCCTTCTCGGGAGAGTTTTTTTCTTTTAGCATTTGCACTATTCATGCTGTTATGGACATTTCTGGTGTCTTGAGCTGAGGCCTCACCACCTTTCCTTGTGTTTATGAATAAGGTATCATGTCACAATAATGAAAACTATTCATGTTTAGCCCTCCTCCTAATACAGCATTTGTGATTCATTCATGGAAGACTCTGTCTTCTGAATGCAATAAGTAGGTTTAGAGATGAAGCTGCAGGTAACTCAGGAAGCCAGGACACAAACTCTGGTCTCCTGACTCTGCATCTTTGCTTTGTGTGTCATTCTTTTTGTGGCCATCCTGAGCAATTGTTGTTGTGCTTTTAACTTTTAAAATTTAGAAGTGATTAGTTAGAAGAAACTGTTTCACTTGAAACTTTTTATTGGCCCCAGGTGAAGGCAAAATTAGTTTTTTTCTTTTTTGTTTAATTTATTTATTTGGCTGTGCTGGGTCTTAGTTGGGGCACACAATATCTTTGTTGCGGTATTCAGGAGCTTTTAGTTGTGGCATGTGGGATCCTGTTCCCTGACCAGGGATCGAACCCATGCCCCCTGTATTGGGAGCATGGAGTCTTAGCCACTGGACCACCAGGGAAGTCCCCAAAGTTAGTTTCTTTTTTAATTGTTTAGTAAACATATTTTAATGTTTGTTGTTTAATAAACATATTTTAAGGTACCAAAACATTACCAAAGATAAGTTTTAAAGAAAGTTCTTCCCCCTGGCAGTTGTATTTGATTATTCATGGGATGTCCCTATAAATGTCCAGTGTTTTTCTTGATAAAGAAATACATTTATTTTTAAGTTTTTTTTTTTCCCAAATTCAGGTATTGCTTGATTGGGCAAGGCAGTCGTTGGTTGGATTTTATAAGAAAAAACTTGAACTGAAGGAAGATATTGTTGAAAGGCTTTGGATCTATGTAGATAACATTCTACATAGCAGAAAACTGCAGAACCTTCTCAAGAATGGAAAGACAGTTAACCTTCAGATTTCCCTCATCAAGGTAATTAAGTTTCCTGTGGTATCCTGTATGTGTTACATGTATCTCTGTTGATTTCCTGTTAATGCCAGAAGCTTAATTGTTTTATGATTAATTATATCAAGATGCAGAAAATATCAAGGTAGGAGGGGAGATGGCTTCCCAGGTAGTGCTAGTGGTAAAGAATCCACCTGCCAATGCAGGAGATGCATGAGATGCAGGTTTGATCCTTGTGTCTAGAAGATCTCCTGGAGTAGGAAATGGCAACACGCTCCAGTATTCTTGCTGGAAAATTTCATGGGTGGAGGAGCCTGGTGGGGTACAGTCTATGGGGTTGCAAACAGTCGGAAACGACTGAACACGCACGTGGCACAACAGCAGGGGAGAAGAAAAAATAGTACTTTTTAGCATTTGCACTATTCATGCTGTTATGGACATTTCTGGTGTCTTGAGCTGAGGCCTCACCACCTTTCCTTGTGTTTATGAATAAGGAATCATGTCACAATAATGAAAACTATTCATGTTTAGCCCTCCTCCTAATACAGCATTTGTGATTCATTCATGGAAGACTCTGTCTTCTGAATGCAATAAGTAGGTTTAGAGATGAAGCTGCAGGTAACTCAGGAAGCCAGGACACAAACTCTGGTCTCCTGACTCTGCATCTTTGCTTTGTGTGTCATTCTTTTTGTGGCCATCCTGAGCAATTGTTGTTGTGCTTTTAACTTTTAAAATTTAGAAGTGATTAGTTAGAAGAAACTGTTTCACTTGAAACTTTTTATTGGCCCCAGGTGAAGGCAAAATTAGTTTTTTTCTTTTTTGTTTAATTTATTTATTTGGCTGTGCTGGGTCTTAGTTGGGGCACACAATATCTTTGTTGCGGTATTCAGGAGCTTTTAGTTGTGGCATGTGGGATCCTGTTCCCTGACCAGGGATCGAACCCATGCCCCCTGTATTGGGAGCATGGAGTCTTAGCCACTGGACCACCAGGGAAGTCCCCAAAGTTAGTTTCTTTTTTAATTGTTTAGTAAACATATTTTAATGTTTGTTGTTTAATAAACATATTTTAAGGTACCAAAACATTACCAAAGATAAGTTTTAAAGAAAGTTCTTCCCCCTGGCAGTTGTATTTGATTATTCATGGGATGTCCCTATAAATGTCCAGTGTTTTTCTTGATAAAGAAATACATTTATTTTTAAGTTTTTTTTTTTCCCAAATTCAGGTATTGCTTGATTGGGCAAGGCAGTCGTTGGTTGGATTTTATAAGAAAAAACTTGAACTGAAGGAAGATATTGTTGAAAGGCTTTGGATCTATGTAGATAACATTCTACATAGCAGAAAACTGCAGAACCTTCTCAAGAATGGAAAGACAGTTAACCTTCAGATTTCCCTCATCAAGGTAATTAAGTTTCCTGTGGTATCCTGTATGTGTTACATGTATCTCTGTTGATTTCCTGTTAATGCCAGAAGCTTAATTTTTTTATGATTAATTATATCAAGATGCAGAAAATATCAAGGTAGGAGGGGAGATGGCTTCCCAGGTAGTGCTAGTGGTAAAGAATCCACCTGCCAATGCAGGAGATGCATGAGATGCAGGTTTGATCCTTGTGTCTAGAAGATCTCCTGGAGTAGGAAATGGCAACACGCTCCAGTATTCTTGCTGGAAAATTTCATGGGTGGAGGAGCCTGGTGGGGTACAGTCTATGGGGTTGCAAACAGTCGGAAACGACTGAACACGCACGTGGCACAACAGCAGGGGAGAAGAAAAAATAGTACGTTTAGAGTTATAATAATAATTGATATTTATTGACTGCATATCAGATTCTCTATACCAGCTGTCCCTAACCCCTGGGAGTTAGGAACTGGGCTGCACAGCAGGAGGTGAGCGGTGGGCAGGCCTCATCTGCCATGGCTTTCATTACTGACTGAACTAAGTACTTTATATTATTTAATATTGAATAAAAGATTAGAACTTTTTCATAAGCTGGTTAATTACCTTTTTAATTAGAAAAGTTATCCAGCAAATGATGCTACTTTATGACTACCCCCCCGCCCCCGCTTTTGTTGGACTAGAGGGAGATCAAAGGTCAAAATCTAGATGAGAATTTCCTCAAAGGTTTTTGACTCAGTGGGCAGGAGAAAAGCAGTAGAGGCTGGGAATAGAGGAATTAAATGGTTGATGCCTGATGGTTCACAGGCTTTAGTGGTTCTTGAAATTATGCTCTGAATTATGTCACTTTTTAAACTGATAGGTCAGTGGTCACCAAACTGGATTATTCTGAATGGTCCTTAGGGGATGTGAGAAGAAAATATTTCATCTTTATATGATTTTTAAAGGGTCACCTTAATTTTTATGTATGCTTTATAATTGTATAAAATACTCATACTATGGTGCATGTGTGTAATTTATAACCTTATCAAGTATAAAAGTGGAAAAAGTTGTATAATCAAAACTATTTGGAGATTACTGTAGTAAAGTGCTGGCATTTAAGTACAGAATATTTTTGGTTCAGCTTTTCCGGAGCCAGCAGTTATATGGATGGAGATAAACACACCTGTGTCATTGGGCTACTCATAACTTAGCACCTGGGATAAATTTGATTCTCAGATGCTATGAGGCTGGAAGCAAGTTGCATAGCCCATAAGTGAATTTTGGAATCTGCCTGGCCCTTGTGATTTCTGTTTTTTGTGAATTTCAGAATTTTGAAAGCTGTAGACTGGGTTTGCTATTATCATAAGTAGTAACTGGCAATGTTTGTTTTCTTCTTTTAAGAATGCCTTTTGCTTTGGCTTTTTTAGATACAAATGGTATTACTGATTATAGAAATGTGTTTTGGACCACAGGATCATAACCAAAGGCCACTGTCCCATCTACCTGTAGCATCTAAGTTGAATTATAGGTTTAGGTTCTAAGAAAACATGAAATCTTTGGATTTTAAGCCTTATAAAACTCTGCTATTTAGAAAGGGACAGCAGATATATAAGGCATGGAGCCCTTAATTTATATTGATAGGAGATGGATGTGTGTAGGAATTAAGACAGGTCCTCTGCCTTCCTTTGATGTGCTAAGGAAAAGTCAAGTCCATTTAGATGTGGTAATCTGGGCATTTTTTTCTCATTAAGATCAGGGCAAGGAGTGAGTTTGCTCATTGTGTTGTGTTTTTTGAGTATCTGCGGGTTTAGCGTCAGTGACGAGTTTCCTTTCTTTCTCAATACTCAGATCATCAATGAGCGGATAGCCGAGTTCTCTCTCTTGGGATCCCAGAGGAACATCCGTGTTGTGCTCAGCTGCTGCCAGGGTATCCTCTCGACACCTGCCCTTGCTGTCATCTACACGGCCAGGCAGGAGCTGATAGTTGACCTGCTGAGCCAGCTCTGCTGGTTGGCCTGTCGGCAGCCAGGAGCCATAATACCCCAGTTGTTTGAAGTCATTCACCTGAGCCTCAGCCACTACCTCTCACTTCAGCAGCAGCAGGTCAACCCGAGACGCGCCTTTGGGGAGGTGACTGGGCACCTGCTCCAGCCCTGCCTGGTCTTGAGACACTTTCTCTCGGGGGGCACATGGACTCAGGCTGGTCAGGGCCAGCTGCGGCCAGCGCTAGGCCGGGACATTAGGAATCAGATTGAGGCTGTGCTTCGAGGTGGAGCTTTTCAGCCCGAGCTGCTCCCTTCATACAGAGAGGAGCTCTTGGATCAGCAGCAAGGTGACTCAAAGATAGGGGCCATGAAGAGTCTTCTAGCTCCCCTGGGCACTATGATTGCCAAGCTGGTAGATGCCGGCTACTGTGACCCGCCCCTTCAGGCTTCAGTGGTGGCCAACTCCGTGGCCTTGCTGTACAAACTCTTTGTTGAGTCTTACCTCAAGGAGGGGAACCAGCTGCTTTGCTTCAAGGTGCTCCCTCAACTTTTTGGCTGCTTAAGAATTTCCCACCTGGAGGAGCAGAGGCAAGCCCTGTCCGTGTCTGATTGGACCACAGAACTCCTGGTTGTGGAACAGCTTCTAAACTCAGTGGCCAGTAACACTATCTACAACATCGCTGCTGACCGAATCCGGCATGGTGAGGCTCAGTTCCACTTTTACCGTCGTCTGGCTGAGTTGCTGCTAAACCATCCACAGGCCCTCGTGCCGGCCTGGTTCCGCTGCCTCAAGGTTTTGCTCTCCCTGAATCATTTGATCCTGGAGCCAGACCTGGATGACCTGTTGGCTTCAGCATGGATCGATGCAGAAGTCACAGAGTTGCGGACCCAGAAAGCCCAGGAGGCACTGATCCACACGCTCTTCCAGACATACACCAGGCTCCGGCAGGTACCTCGGCTGTTCGAGGAGGTGCTGGGGGTGCTCTGTCGCCCCGCCGCCGAGGCGCTGAGACTGCCCTTGCTGGCTGCTGGCCCTGCTGCGGTGCTCCAAGAGTGCCTCCCGGAGCTGCCCCTGAGCCAGGTCCTGGACACGTGGGCCCTGGTGCAGGAGCGATTCCAGTGTCTGGTCTTGCCTGGCTTGCGGGGTGACGAGGACATGGCCCGGAAGTCCCTGTCGCTGAGCTCGCTGTTGTACTGTGTCATGGTCCACGCGCGGAGCTTGGATGCTGGCTCACCCCTGCCCGTGGTCAGGCGCATGCGGCAGGCCATGGGCGGGATGCTGCAGGGCCTTGTGAAGCCCCTGCTGGACCTCCTTCGCAAGCCCTGGCCCTCAACGCCTGAGCTCTGGCAGCAGAAGGTTGGCGACTCTGCGCTTCTGCTTGCCCACACCTGGGCCCAGGTGGACACCGTGCTGCGCTTGAACTGCAGCCCATACCGCTCTGAGCCCGGGGCCTTGGCGGGCGCTACCCCAGAGCCCTCAGGCCCCCTTCCGCTGCTCCCGGGCGTGGAGGCCAAGCACTGGGAGGAGATAGAGGAGTTCACAGTTCAGTCTGACTCCCTTGGTCGGTACTGCTTGGAGCAGCTCCACCTGCAGAGAATGAAGAACACCTTACTGCAAGCCAGTTTCCAGTCTGAAGAAGCCCTCTGTGCTCTGAGGCGTGATGCCGCCTACATCCTGGGCTCTGGGAGAGCGAGTGTGACCCGGGGGACGTCAGCTTCCTGGGATGGCCAGGTCGGGACAGTGAGTGCGCTCACCTACCCCATCGCCCACTGGCACTTGGTCATGTCCAATCTCATGATTTTAACATCATATCTTGGTCCAGATGACCTACAGTACCTGGCCAGCATCCTGCTGAGAACTTTACCAGTGAGCAAAGCCCAGGAAGGCTTAGCGGAGGAGGAACCATCTATTACACTTGGAAAGATCTCCCAGGCTATCCTCCACAGCCCTCTCTTCCCCGAAATGCAGTCCCTCCACTCCGCGTTCTTCCTGGGCTTGACAGCGCGCTGTGGCAGCATCCTGTGTGCTACTGCCCAGAGGGAGCCAGCTCTTCTCCGCCAGCAGCTGCCCTGGCTCTTTGAAGAGGATTACACGGTCATGGCTCACTGGGAAAGCAGATTTGCCAAAGTTGGATCTGAAGGTGTAGAGCCAAGAGAAGAAATTGCCCACAACGTACTCTCGTTGGTCAGGGGTGACTCTCCCATTCAGCTGGAGGAGGAGCAGTTGGAGAGCATCCTGCAGCTTTTGAGGGTTCTTTCTGCTCTACAGCTGGACAGCCTCCTGGCACCCTATCATGTGCATTGTTTTCTTCTGTTACTGTCTGTGGCCGTCACCACGCCGGGCAGCTCTTGCTCCTCCTCCCTGACCCTCAGGTTTTTGAGGACATGCTACCAGCTTCTCGGTTGCCTGCAGAGAGGCAAGAGTGCCCAGGCCGTGCTCAGGGTCATGTATGTTAGCGATATCTTTGAGATCACACTGACCTCCTTGTTCAGAGCCAGTAGGAGGTTTCTTGTGAGTGTGGATGACCCCTCTTGGCTGGAATTCCTCCAGGTGGTGGGAACGTTCTTAGAACAGCTCCTGCAGATGCTTATCCAGAGAAAGCTCAGTCTGGGGCTCAATTTTGGGAAAATCCTTGCCTTCCTCTCAGGGCATCGACTGAACAATGAAGTGACTTCAGGCAAACGGTCAGAAAATCAGATTCCTCTGGGCCAGCAGCTCATGCTGGTGTCCTTAACCAAGGTGTGCCAAGTGCTGGGGCCTTTAGTCAAGGAGCAGAAGCAGCAGGACGAGGTCCCAGAAGTGCTGCCCAAGCTGTTGAAGGAGGTGGTGCTGCAGGCGGGGGCCCTGCTCCAGCACTGCATGGCCCCTGGGGCCCAGGGCCGCCTCCTGCCTGCTGTCATCTCATCCTTGGGCTCGCTCTTGGAGGCCGATGTGGCCCTGCGCTCCAGGCACAATTGGACAGATGTTTCGAAAGGGACAGACAAAGCGCTGTCCGCTTACACCACTCTCTACCAGACCAGCTATGCTCAGATCCTGTTGGAGTTGCCAGCCCTAGTGGGAGATCCCCGATCTTTCCAAGCAGCCGTGCAGTTTTTAACTCTGTTCTTTTTGGTCCCAGAACTACATCCTGAGAAGGATTCTGTGTGTACCTCCGTGTTTCATTCTGTGAGAAAAGTCCTTGCAGGTGAGACGTTTTCTCTTGAGCTACTTTCGTACTGTAGAGCTTTTGGAGAAAGGTCACTGAGTGGCAGCCAGGTGACTTTCTGCCCACCTCCTATTTTGAAACAGGTGTGCATTTCAGATGGTACTACACCAGGAGCTGGTAGAAGCCCTCCCTGGCATTCATTTCTAGTGTCTCCCTTCTTTGTGCCTGTGAGCATTTACTCACAATTGTTTTCCTGCTTTTTACACAAATAGCAGGCTTCTAGATATATTGTTTCATGCTTTAGTTCTTCACTTAATTTTGAGGTCATTCTAGTTTATAGTTTTGAATCACTCTTCTCTGATTGAGTCTTTCTGTCCTGACCCCAGAAGTCAACGTAGATAGCTTCATCCCTATTTGTAGGCTCTCCAGTATCAGATCTTCAGCATCACCAGTGGACTTAAGAAAGATTAAACCTGCCAACCTTTTTAAATTGCAGGTGACTTAATTTATAGGGAGCCTCAAGAAATTCCGTGAGGGCGGATATCGTCCCCCAGGTCTCAGTGGTCCTGGCCATTATGGGGCCCTGGGTCCTGATTGGACAGCGGCTCAGCCCATGATGTCATTGCAGTGTTTTAGCTGGATGTCACCGTTGCAGGCCAACTAATCAGGATCAAAAACCTAGCCAG
This sequence comes from Cephalophus harveyi, assembly GCA_006410635.1. Classification (NCBI taxonomy): domain Eukaryota; kingdom Metazoa; phylum Chordata; class Mammalia; order Artiodactyla; family Bovidae; genus Cephalophus; species Cephalophus harveyi. The sequence continues at coordinate 120,792 of SJYT01000847.1, read as the reverse complement.
TGTCTTCATGCAGAATTCACTCCCTACTGTCCCCAGGTCAGAGGTTAGCAGACCAGAGTCCATCCCTAACTTGATCTCATCAAGGTAGCACTGTTCCCAGTTGCTGTGGGCCCGTTTTCTTCTTATTTGCTTGTTACTGAAGTGGAGGCTAGTTAAGATCCTCTGAGGTGGGGCTGGGGGCCCGCCAGCCTAGCCCAGCCCTCACAGTGCACACCAACCTTTCTGTTCACTGGTGGGGAGGCTGCGGTGGCAAGGCTGCGGTGGCGAGCTGGGGCTGTGGTATGCTCGCACCCACAGATGTTCTTGGGCTTTGTAGGAAGAGAGGCCTCCTGGGCCACGGCCAGGTCAGAGGGCTGCTGCCTCCCTTCCTGGTCTACTCTGGGTATGGACTGACTTGGGGGCCTTAGTCACGTGTTCTGTGTTCTGTTTCACTCTGTCAGCGACTCTCTCATGGAATGGTGTCACCTTCTTGATGGGTAAAATTCAGTCTTCTGTTAACTCATTTAACACGTTCTGTTAGAGCATTTAAAACCAGTGTCCTAAGAAATGGCTGCTGGTGGTCTAAAGCTCTGGCCCCCTTTTCCTTTGTTAAATAGAATGGAGTGTCCTCCTTTATCCCTGAGATCCCTATAATTGGAGGCAGCCTCTGAGTCCTAATTATGTGTCCCTGGACTTGTGGTACCTTTTACCCCAGACAGAGCTGGGTCGGGGGATGGGCCTCATACCCTACTGCACCCTCAGAGCACCGGCCTGAGTATTGCCAGTGTTGCTGTGGGGGCAGGCCCCACGCACCTGAGCTGCTAGATTCGCCTCTAGAAGGGACCAGGGTGGTGAGAGGTCTGGAGGAAAGGCTTAGGAGGGTGGCCTGGGGCTTTGGGCTGGGAGAGGAATGGTTAAGGTGACCACCTTGGTCCTTGGGGGTGAGTCAAGTAGGTCTCAGCTCAAAAAAATGAGAATTTGTAAGAAATGCTGTCTGACAGGAGAATTGACTACCTCGATTCAGTTATAAAAAACCATCACTTTAAAAAATGCTTCCTATATGTGTGGAACTGTGTCCTCCTCTGGCGATGAATAATGTATTGGTTTTGACCTAATTTAGTAAACAGACATTCACAAAAATTACCAGAGTCACAGGGTGAGGAAAGGCTTTGAAGCAACCAGCACAGTGGACTCTGGGAGGCAAGACCTCCTGCGGGAGATGGGTGAGGGGAGGGCAGTGAGGTCACGGTGCTGACGTTCAGCCGTCCGGTGTTTGACCAACTCTAGGAGTTGGTGCTGTCCCACCCATTTCACAGATGAGAGAGTTGAGGCTCAGGGAGGTCGTGCCTCCAGAATCCTGCAGCTGTGGGACACTTGGACCTGGATGTTGTCTCTCAGAGCCTTGGACCGGTCCACCCGCCCCCAGTGCTGCCTGTAGGAAACACAGATAGGGGCACAGGAGGGACTTGCTCAGGGTGGGCTTATCTGCTGCCTGGAACAGTTATGCTGGGGTTGGATTGTAAAGGGCCTTGAGCCCGCTGACTGTGGGCTCTCTGATGAACCTTCGGACCCTGGGTGTACTTCGTAAGACTGTCCTGCATTAAGTAGGGGAACCGGGGTGACTGCAGCAGGCAGGCTCCATGAGCCTGGGCTTCTTTCCATCCCTTCAACATCCCCATCTATGTGAAAGTACCATTCCACCCCTGAGCCCCTACTGAGTTCATAAAAGAATATAAGAAAAGTAGAAAAGACTATGAAGCAATTGTCAGTCACCTGTCTCCCATGGTCTAGAGGTAAGCCCTGCTGAACATCACCATCATCATCCTCTTGGACTCTTTACACTGGGTGCACAGGTGCTGTGGGCAGGCACAAGGGCCGGGTGTGAGAGGGTGGTGTCAGGCTGTGAGTATGCTCTGCTTTTTCACTTGCACCGTGACTCTCCCCATGTCTCCGAAATGCTGGCCTTTACTGACTGCACACCATTTCATCTTATTGAAATGGTTTATTTATCCTGCCCCTTGTCTGCCATATCTTAGCAGTCTTGTTTCCCTCACAGATCCTGCGATTCCGGTTCAGGTAGTTGAGGAGATTGAGCCTCACTTGGGAGCCTTGTTCACCCAAATGTTAGAGGCTGGGACGACAGAGGACTTCCGCATGTGGCTGCAGTGTATCCTCCAGGGACTGGACGTCAGTAACCTGTGGAGAGCAGATCTGCAGGTGGGTTGCTCCTTTGGCTTCAATGGGAAAAGTTAGAAATGCCTGTGTCAGCGCTGAAATGACACAAATGTGCAATATCAATCCGACAGCGACTGTAGGCACCGTGGGAGTTCGGGACGGAGCTGTGGACTCAGGGGAGCCCAGGTCCTCAATGCACAGAGGCTGTATTTTCCAAAGGGGAACTCTTTCAAATTACAACTGTGTTCTTATCATATGGAATACTGTTTGGCTTCCCAAATGGTGCTGGTGGTAAAGAACCTGCCTGCCAGTGCAGGAGACAATGTAAGAGGTGTGGGTTCGATCCCTGGGTCGGGAAAATCCCCTGGAGAAGGAAATGGCAACCCACTCCAATATTCTTGCCTGGAGAATCCCATGGACAGAGGAGCCTGGCAAGCTACAGTTCATAGGGTCACGTAAGTCAGACACAACTAAAGAGACTTAGCATGCATAGCACGCACACACTCATAATATTGACACATAAAAAGTTAAGTGCTACTCTCCGTTGTTAGAGATCACTCACATCATACTTTTGAAAATGTTACTTGGTTTGGTCACATAGCCCAGCTCCCATTTGAGAATCTCTCAGGGTAGCAAGCTGCCCTTGGGCCCTCTGCCTCCAGCCTACTCGGTCATTGCTAAGAAAGCCCTGACTTCACACTAGGTCAGTGAGTCCAGGGAGCCTCTGTGCAGAGCCAAAGTGCTCGAGTTCAGCCCCCTGACCAGCCTGAGCACCAGACTGGCTAGAGACTGTCGCTTGCACAGGAGGAGGAAAGCTAGGGGCTCACTGGGTCCCAGGCTCTCTTTGTTTCATGAGGGCTTTCTTGACTCCTGGTTAGAATTGGCACCCAGAGGTGGGTTTTGATGTGAGTGGGAGGAGAGCTGGTTGGGGGCAGATTGGGGGTGACAGAGGGAGCTTGCTGCTTCTCCATGTGAGCCCTGCCCCAACCCCCCAACAGCATGTAACCCCCCAACTCCCAGCCTCTCTGGGAGTTTTCACTGTGTCTGTAGCTCCGAAGGCCTAGCTTTAAGGCCTCTGGGCTTTCCTTCAGCCAACCAGCAAATAACAACCCATGAACTTCCATTTACACCTGTCAGGGACTGCCCTGGCAGTTCAGTGGTTAAGACCCCATGCTTCCACTATGGGGAGCTCAGATTTGATCCCTGGTCAAGAAACAGATCTTGCATGCAGTATTTATTAAAGAGAAAGAAAGATACCCATCAGCTAGTCAGAGGAACGTCGTGGAAGAGGTGAGACTGAGCTGAGTTCAGAGATAAAGAAGATTTGAATGGAACTGGGGGTGTTGCTGTGGAGACAGGGGGAGGTGGAATGGGTGTGAGTAGGGAGATGGATGGCAGGGGCTGGGGCAGTGAGCAGACCCTTGATGCGGAGACACAACCTCCAGGGAGGTGGAGAGGGGAGTGGATCTCAGCAGAGAGAGTGGGGGTGTCTGGTCAGAGGGAGCAAGGGCAAAGCGCAGAAGTTAGGATTTCATGGTGGGGGAGGCTACAACATTAGGAGAGGAGGAAGGGGCCACCAAAAGGCTCAAGTTCACGGTGTGAGATGCCCACATGGGTCATAGTCACTTTCCTTCCCTTCTCATGGTTTAAAACCATCACCTGTCATCATGGCACTTGGTCTAATTGTTACACTTTGTCCATGTTTCCTTCTGGCCCTGCTTTTTATCCCTAAGCACAGATGGATCTCAGGGGTAAGGTATGGTGGCCTCCTCTTTTGACACCACCTTGATGAACTGGGCCTCTGATTAACATCTCTGCAACGTCTTCGGTTTCATTGTCCTGGCATGTTTATGTGTTTGGTTTAGTGAGGTGCTACAGAGAAGGCTCTTCCTTTGCCACAGTTCTGCCCACCTAGTTCATGTATTCCCTCAAGTGGTGTAAAGGGTGTCACCCTCAGGACTTGACCAGAGCCGAGTCTCATTCCCACCCCAGCGTGGGACTCTAACGGGCTCTGCTTTGTCACAGCACCGTTAACTGGCCTGCTTCCCAAGATGGGCCTCCTTCTGGAGCCAGCTCCTTCCACTGCTAGTGTTTTCCCTCGTCCCCTAGGCTGTGTTGTCGGCTGCGACATTGGTTAAGTTACTCCTGAACTGTCCATGCAGTGAAGAGAAGGCTAGTTTATTCTGGCGCGCGTGCCCGCAGATGGTCACGGCTCTGATGGTGAGTACCTCTGGGTTGTGCATACCCCTGTCCCTGCCTTTCAGTCGCTTCTGCTCTGTCTTGCTCTGGTTTTATTATGCAGAGCGTGTTTCTGGGGCTGTGTCCTGAACTGTAAGCACTGTGCTTACAGCTTGTGCTTATGTCATTATCAGCTCTGAGTCTAACTTGTGCTACATGAGCATTGCCCTGGATTAGCACATTCTCAGGGCATAGGGTCCAAGCCTTCTCTCTGATCTTCTGTTTTCTCGCTTTGTTGTTTCACTGGGAATCTGCATTAGTGGGCAAAGCCCATTTGTACTTACGTATGGGTAGGGGGAGCATCAGGAGGAAGAGGGTGGGGGTGTGGATGGAGATAAGGGTGGGACCTGATCAGTGCTGGAGCCTGGACTTTCTTACCTCTGTCACTTCGGGTTCGGGGCTATTTCCCGGGAGATTTGCCTTCATTTTCTGTCTCTTGTTCCTTGCCCTGTAGCTGCAAACCCGAGAGGCTTGTCAGGAGCAGCCCTTGGCCCTGGCTTTAGTGGGGCCTGTCTTGGACGTCCTGGCTGCGCTGCTGCGGCAGGGGGAAGGGACCATCAGCAACCCGCACCACGTCAGTCTGGCCTTCAGCATCCTGCTGACCATACCCTTGGACCACCTGAAGCCCCTTGAGTATGGGCGTATCTTCTCGAGGGCACACAACGTGCTCTTTTCAATCCTGCAGTGTCACCCGAAGGTGAGGAGGGCAGGGTGCGTGTGGGCAGGGAAATGCAACCTTCAGAAGAACAGCAGCAGGAGGAGCGTAAGGATTTGCAAGGCACACTTTTTGCTTCCAGTGGTTTCTAGGGCCCAGGTGGTTTCTCATGCACAGGAGCGTGTGACCTTCACATCAGGCTGTGTTGAATCTGACACTTGAAAGATATCTGTGTAGTAGGTGTTTCTGGAAGCCCATTAGAAGTTGTTTTTGCAGTTTTTGTTTAGTCACTAAGATGTGTCTGACTCTTTGTGACCCCTTGGACTGTGGCCCACCAGGCTTCTCTGTCCATGGGATGGAGCCAGCTCCTTCCACTGCTAGTGTTTTCCCTCGTCCCCTAGGCTGTGTTGTCGGCTGCGACATTGGTTAAGTTACTCCTGAACTGTCCATGCAGTGAAGAGAAGGCTAGTTTATTCTGGCGCGCGTGCCCGCAGATGGTCACGGCTCTGATGGTGAGTACCTCTGGGTTGTGCATACCCCTGTCCCTGCCTTTCAGTCGCTTCTGCTCTGTCTTGCTCTGGTTTTATTATGCAGAGCGTGTTTCTGGGGCTGTGTCCTGAGCTGTAAGCACTGTGCTTACAGCTTGTGCTTATGTCATTATCAGCTCTGAGTCTAACTTGTGCTACATGAGCATTGCCCTGGATTAGCACATTCTCAGGGCATAGGGTCCAAGCCTTCTCTCTGATCTTCTGTTTTCTCGCTTTGTTGTTTCACTGGGAATCTGCATTAGTGGGCAAAGCCCATTTGTACTTACGTATGGGTAGGGGGAGCATCAGGAGGAAGAGGGTGGGGGTGTGGATGGAGATAAGGGTGGGACCTGATCAGTGCTGGAGTCTGGACTTTCTTACCTCTGTCACTTCGGGTTCGGGGCTATTTCCCGGGAGATTTGCCTTCATTTTCTGTCTCTTGTTCCTTGCCCTGTAGCTGCAAACCCGAGAGGCTTGTCAGGAGCAGCCCTTGGCCCTGGCTTTAGTGGGGCCTGTCTTGGACGTCCTGGCTGCGCTGCTGCGGCAGGGGGAAGGGACCATCAGCAACCCGCACCACGTCAGTCTGGCCTTCAGCATCCTGCTGACCATACCCTTGGACCACCTGAAGCCCCTTGAGTATGGGCGTATCTTCTCGAGGGCACACAACGTGCTCTTTTCAATCCTGCAGTGTCACCCGAAGGTGAGGAGGGCAGGGTGCGTGTGGGCAGGGAAATGCAACCTTCAGAAGAACAGCAGCAGGAGGAGCGTAAGGATTTGCAAGGCACACTTTTTGCTTCCAGTGGTTTCTAGGGCCCAGGTGGTTTCTCATGCACAGGAGCGTGTGACCTTCACATCAGGCTGTGTTGAATCTGACACTTGAAAGATATCTGTGTAGTAGGTGTTTCTGGAAGCCCATTAGAAGTTGTTTTTGCAGTTTTTGTTTAGTCACTAAGATGTGTCTGACTCTTTGTGACCCCTTGGACTGTGGCCCACCAGGCTTCTCTGTCCATGGGATTTCCCAGACAAGAATACTGGAGTAGATTGCCATTTCCTTCTCCAGGGGGTCTTCCCAACCCAGGGATTGAACCTGCATCTTCTGCATTGCAGGCAGATTCATTACTGCTGAGACACAGGGATCATATATTTAAATGTCACTCACTGGCTTAGATCTCATCTTGGGTTTATAATTCAGTTGGATATAGTGAGTGAGGTATCCTGAGTTCTGGTTTGATAGTATGCCACTTTTTAAACAAAATGAGACTAGGCACAAATGCTTCATAGAAAAGATTTCAGTTCAGCTTTTCAAAAGCAGAGACATTACTTTGCCGACTAAGGTCCGTCTAGTCAAGGCTATGGCTTTTCCTGTGGTCATGTATGGATGTGAGAGTTGGACTGTGAAGAAGGCTGATCGCCGAAGAATTGATGCTTTTGAAGTGTGGTGTTGGAGAAGACTCTTGAGAGTCCCTTGGACTGCAAGGAGATCCAACCAGTCCATTCTGAAGGAGATCAACCCTGGGATTTCTTTGGAAGGAATAATGCTAAAGCTGAAACTCCAGTACTTTGGCCACCTGATGCGAAGAGTTGACTCATTGGAAAAGACTCTGATGCTGGGAGGGATTGGGGGCAGGAGGAGAAGGGGACGACGGAGGATGAGATGGCTGGATGGCATTACTGACTCAATGGGCGTGAGTCTGAGTGAACTCCGAGAGATGGTAATGAACAGGGAGGCCTGGCGTGCTGCGATTCATGGGGTCGCAAAGGGTCGGACCCGGCTGAGCGACTGAACTGAACTGAGCTGAACTGAACATTTACTGAACATGTACTGTGTGTCTTGTTTCACCCCTACAGCAACTCTGTAGTCAGTGACAATCCCATGTCATTGGCAGAGAAACTGATGCTCAGAGCTGCTGAATGATTTGATCACTGGCACCCCACTGAGTCTGAATTTTAGCTAGAAGACTGGAATTCTTTGACCAGTGTTCATTTTGTTGTGCCACTGCTCTGCATGATACATGGGAACTTCTAAAAAGAACAGATACATATATGCATAGACACATTCAAATATTTTTAAATGTTTTAATGCTCTAAGTTTGGAGACCTGCCAATAGTGTAGTTTTTGAAAAATTTATTTTCTGGTAAACTAAGCACTCCATCCAATGTCCTCCCCACTTAACAATCGCCTTTGGCCTTGCCCATCTTGTCAGCATCTTTGTTTGTTAGATCACTGCTGATTCTTAGATTACTGTGTGACTGTAGAATATACATGCAGTAAAGTGCAAGTGAAGTTGCTCAGTCATGTCCAACTCTTTGCAACCCCATGGACTGTAGCCTACCAGGTTCCTCTGTCCATGGGATTTTCCAGGCAAGAATACTGGAGTGGGTTGCCATTTACTTCTCCAGGAGACCTTCCCAACCCAAGGATTGAACCCGGGTCTCTCGCATTGTAGGTAGACGCTTTACCATCTGAGCCACCAGGGAAGAGGTCAATACCAATTAATTATACACTGGAACTGCAGATCTTGCAAAAGCTGTGAGATTTCATGCAGTTTTTGAAAGTAATATTGAAAAGCTGTGTGCATCTCCTCCAAAACCAATGATGAATAACCAATGAGCAGAATTAGACCGTTTAATAGTAGGAGAGAGCTGGCAAGGATAACATCATGGCATTGCAATAAAGAAGGATGTGACCTGTGACAGCTTGTGGGCACATTGCAGGGAGCAGGGCCCATGCGTTGGGTCACGTGTGCAGTAGGTGATACAAAAGGGTTGATACAAACGCCAGGCTAGAATCTGCTCAAGTGAATCTGAAGGGAACAGCACAAAGTGAGCCCAGGCAGGGTACCCAGCGGTACAGCAGCTGGTGCCATTCTGAGCTTTTGATATGTTTTACCTTATTTAACCCTCATGACAGCCTGTTGTTATCCTCAGTTTGCAAATGAGGAAATAGGCGTGGAAAGACTCAGTGCTCTGTCTAGGACTGCATGTTAAGCAGGGTGTGAGCTCAGATGGTCTGACCTTGGATTTGTGTGCTTTTCATCACTGTGATGTCAGGATGAAGCGAGGGCCTCAGGAAACATGGTGACACACTGAAAGACTTGGCAAGATGACCTCTTTCTGAACATGTTGCAGAAGTTGATGATTTGACAAAGAATGGTATATTATGCTCTCCAGACCTTGCTTGAATAAACTGTACCAAAGGAAAGAGTCCTAGCACTTGATTGACTCTTTGTTCACCCTGAGCCTTAGAGCAGTGCTACCGAATAGAACTTCTCCTGGGCTGGGGGTGTTTGTACCTGCATCTCCCACGGGAACTGTTGGCCATGTCTTGATGATGTGAAATGTGGGCTAGAAATTGTATCACTAGGAACTGAATTTTAACTTAATTTAAATTTCAGTAGCCACGTGTGACTTCTGGCTGCTTTATTTGACAGTGTCTTGCTTTGATTATGATCTCAGTTCAGTTCAATTCAGTTCAGTTGCTCAGTCGTGTCCGACTCTTTGTGACCCCATGGACTGCAGCACGCCAGGCTTCCCTGTCCATCACCAACTCCCACAGCTTGCTCAAACTCATGTCCACTGAGTCAGTGATGCCATCCAACCATCTCATTCTCTGTTGTCCCCTTCTCCTCCTGCCTTCAATCTTTGCCAGCATCAGGGTCTTTTCCAGTGAGTCAGTTCTTCGCATCAGGTGGCCAAAGATTTGGAGTTTCAGCTTCAGATCAGTCCTTCCAATGAATATTCAGGACTGATTTCCTTTAGGATGGACTGGTTTGATCTTGCAGTCCAAGGGACTCTCAAGAGTCTTCTAAAAACCACAGTTCAAAAGTATCAGTTCTTCGGCACTCAGCTCTTTTTATAATCCAACTCTCATACATGACTACTGGAAAAACCATAACTTGGAGTAGATGGACCTTTGTTGGCAAAGTAATGTCTCTGCTTTTTAATATGCTGTCTAGGTTGGTCATAGCTTTTCTTCCAAGGAGCAAGTGTCTTTTAATTTCATGGCTGCAGTCACCATCTGCAGTGATTTGGGAACCCCCCAAAATAAAGTCTGACACTGTTTCCATTGTTTCCCCATCTATTTGCCATGAAGTAATGGGACCGGATGCCATGATCTTCGTTTTCTGAACATGGAGCTTTAAGCCAACTTTTTCACTTTCCTCTTTCACTTTCATCAAGAGGCTCTTTAGTTCTTCACTTTCTGCCATAAGAGTGGTGTCACCTGCATATCTGAGGTTATTGATATTTCTCCTGGCAATCTTGAGATCTCAGGATAGTTGAGTATAAAAGAATCCTGTTTATAACTTAAGATATCATTTTTCAAGATAAAGTCCCAGCCAGACCTTTTCATTGCTAAAAAATGAGAAATTTTCTTTCTCATTTTAAATGGGTTTGCTTTATGTAATCTTTTTCTCTCGTGCCCATTATACTTGAATACATTGGCTACTGTACTTTTTGTTATTTGTTTCTACCCATATCCAAAATGCACTAGAAACAACTTAGAGTAAAAGACAGATTCAGCAAATTCTAAACCAGGAAGGCTTCATTAGATTCCTAAAGTTATGCAGTGTGGGAGCCCTACTCCAACCATGAAAATAGGATGTAAAGCAGTTAAGTAAGTAGTGTGAGCATTTCCCTAGAAAGTCCTGGCTAGAAGGAGTTGCTGCAACTGTTTTGAGTATCCTGATGGGTAAAGTTAAGAAGGAAATAAATACAACTTCTTTTAAAGTAGAACTTGAAATAAACAGTTGCCTACATATTTTTTATATTCTTTTGTCTCTTATTGCAGGTAATGCTGAAAACCATCCCTTCTTTCCTGAACTGTTTTCATAGATTGATGTGTTCAATTATACATGAAGGACGGCAGAAAGATAAAGGTAATTCAAAGAAACGGTATTATGCACAGTTTCAAATGTGTTTATTTTACAGTGTCTCTGGGCACACATGTTACCAAAGGTAAAAAACCACCCAACTTAAACCAGTGAAGTTTAAATAAGATACATATTCAGATCATTAAAGGAATACTCAGAACAGTTTTTTTAAATGTCACATTAAAAAAAAAAAGTCACAGTTTTTACTGTATCCACAGCAGTGAATGCATTTGACATCCTCTAATTGAAATAGTTATTTTCTGTAGGAAAAGATGTGTGTGGATTCAAGAACTATTTCTGGAGCTCATAGGTCAGTGGGGAGATTAAAGGGGAGCAGGCAGTGGCCGAGCCAGCTCATCACTCATCTTATAAAAGGGTGGAGTCTCTGCAGCTCACCATTCCCACTGTATCTCTGCAAGGTCATGTTTAACAGTGAAGCAAACTGCCATATGGCAATCGCATAAATTATGTGTACAGCTGGTTTTCTAGCCTTGAAGTTGGTTGATTCTTGCTAAACTTCTCTAATTTGTAGGAGATTCTCATTATTTAGAAATTTGCATATAAAGTGAGGCTCTCTATACTGTGCTGTTTCAAATTTGTGTAGCATGAACATACCGTGTGATGTGCCTGGCACAGGGGTGGATGTGCTGGGTGCTCAGGACTACAAAGGAGGGCCTGAGAGCTCAGCTTGGAGGGCATCAGGGGGGAAACCCCAAGACAGTAGTTCTGGACCAGAAATATATGGGTGGTAATCACCCAGGTATTTTGTGGTAATCCCCACTTGTGAATCAGGTTAATGGGTTTAGACTTGGAGATTTAAGCTACTTAACCAATTACCTTTTGCAGAAAGAGAAAAGGTAGACTTATTACTGTAATTCCCAAATTATTCTGCCTAATTTCGGGGTCAGCTAGTAGCACAATTAGGTGTTTCACATTCTCATGTGACTTTGTGAGTCTGTCTGGCAACAGTATTTGGAAACAGGTTCCTGCCCCTGTGCTGGCCGTGGGCGTGACCCCAGCTCTTTGCTCAGGCCGCTGAGATCAGTTCTGAACTCAAGAGCAAGACCTGGTTCTGGCTGTGCCATCCACTATGGCAGAATACCTGGTCCTGGCCTGGCAGTCAGGGTGGACTGGGTGTGTGCAGCATGTGGTCATCAGCATGCCCTCAAGTTTGATCTTGGGCTCTGGGTTCTGCCTCGTCGTTGCTGGTGTGGCCCAGTCACCTCCCGTCAGGCCAGACTGGGCTCTCTGATGTGTTCATGGCTTAATTGCAGAGCATCTTAGCTGGTTATTTTGTGTGTGTGTGGGTAGTTATACTCTTTAATGACCACATGTTAAAGTTGGACTGAAATAACAGGTGCCAGGAATTCCTGTGTGAACCGCATGTGTCTTCAGAGTTTCAAGAGAGAAGATATGGTATAGATTAGAAGCTAAAGAGGCTCACTCATAAGTATTACTTATTGGAATGTTCAGTGGAGAGATGTTAACACTTTATATACTTTCATAAAATAGCATTCACCTAGAAAAATTGCTTATATGTAAGATATTTGTTGGAGAAGGCAATGGCACCCTACTCCAGCACTCTTGCCTGGAAAATCCCATGGACAGAGGAGCCTGATGGGCTGCAGTCCATGGGGTCGCGAAGAGTCGGACACGACTGAGCGACTTCACTTTCACTTTTCACTTTCATGCATTGGAGAAGGAAATGGCAACCCACTCCAGTGTTCTTGCCTGAAGAATCCCAGGGACGGCAGAGCCTGGTGGGCTGCCGTCTATGGGGTCGCAGAGTCGGTCACGACTGAAGCGACTTAGCAGCAGCAGCAGCAAGATATTTGTATGTACATTCAATGTTTAAAAAAAGGCATTGTGCATTCCAAAAATTAAGCTCATTGTTGCATAATATATGTGTGAGAAACTGCATCCATTTGAAGTATATACTTCAATGAGTTTTGATGGATAAATTCATGCAGGAAAGCACCACGACAGTTAAAACAGCAATTGTTTCATCCCCAGAAGAGCCCTCTTGGGGTCCAGCCCCAGCCCCTGGCAGCAGCCAGTGTTCTTTTTGTCATTATAGGCTTGTTTGCATTTTCTAGAATTTAATAAAAACAGTGTATTACTATCCTGAGGGAAAACCAGGGAGGTTGCTCTGCTGTGCCAGGGTACCCAACCCACCCTGCTGTGACATACTTGAGGGGACATGTGTACCCTGGGTTGTGGTACATTTCAGACTGTTAGAATTCTGAGGAGGAGTTTGTTAAGGCCTGGGTGATCCTGGCACTCTAGGGGAAGAGCTAGGAGTCTGAAATAAATCTGGGAAACTGGGTAGATCTAGTAATGTTAGTTGAGTCATATATATATATATCCAAATATGAAAGAAAAATCCTAGACGACTTTTGAAACTTAATGAGACAAAGACACATCTTATCTTTAGAACCATTTGATATCAAAAGCCTTTTTTTTAAGATGGTTTTTCTTTTTTTTCCCCCATTTAAGTTTTCCTTTAGATATCTGTGTCCTTTTTAAAAACAATAGCAATCCTAGATTCATCCTAAATTCTTGGTTATTCTAGTTCATCTCTTAAAAAAACAATCATGGACTCTTGAGTATTGTAAGTGTTCTTTTCTTTGTAATATAGATAAATATTTGGATGCATTGTCTCCCCCTAATTCTGTCTTCAAATTGAGCCAATTAAAGAGTCTAGGGGAAAAAAAACAACAGAAGGTTTGAATAATTGGGGCTATGTTGAAAGTGTACAATTAGAAGAGTTAAAATGCATGGTTTCTGAATTAATCAGTTTGGAAACACTTTGCTTCCACAGGAAGTGCAGAGGACCTGCCGGCGGTGCTGGCGTGTGCCCGCCTCGTGGAAAGGATGTACAGCCACATGGCAGCGCGGGCCGAGGAGTTCCGGGTGTTTGCCCCCTTCATGGTGGCCCAGTATGTGGTGGAGGCACAGAAGGTAGGCCGAGCCGCCTGCCTCCCCAGGCGCTTCTGTTCACAGCCCTCGATCACAGGCCTTCTGGCAGTGTGACCCATGAGGCCTGGTGGTCCTCCCTGGCGGCAGCTGCCCTGCGAGTGCAGCAGCCCTGCAGGGTCACTGAGAGGGCCATACAAAGATGCGGAGGCTGGCGGCGCGGGGCCTGCGGGTTCCTGCTGCCACCGTTAGGCCTTTTCTTGCTCCAGCACAAACCCTAGGCCTATTTTGCTTGGTCTCTTGGGTCATGAGGGAGATGAAATATTACCCATCTAGCAGCAGGGGGCTCAAGGGTTCGTTGTGCATGTGACTCAGCTGTTCTCACTCACGTAGATGACCTGGGAAAGATCCTGGTAGACTTATCAGTTGGATTAAAGGCTGTAGTCCCAGTTCATCTCACTTTAGGCTTCTGGATAATTCATTCTTCAACAGTGATCTCACTTTGGTGTGTCAGTGTGCTATTTTTGTATTTCCACAAGACCCCCTGTGACCTGCGGAGTAAGTTCATTATAAGACTTCATGTCTTATTTGTTTAAATGGAAAGTCAGAGGCTTAAAGTATAGTATGTTCAGGTGTATATCTCTCTACTTGTGTAGTATATCTTGCTCTCGATAGAATATCCTCTTGTGAATCTTGTAAGAATGGTGGTGAGTCGCTGGTAAAGTGTTACATTAGAGGAGTCAGCGTTTCCTCTAAGGAAGGTCATCTGAATGGGATTCCTCAGAAAGCCTGGCGTGGTCTTGGCTTCCGTCCTGACCCTGTTTCAGGGCGTTTCCACAGCCCCGACCCTGTTCCCTCAGTCAGTGGAGATGCCCATCATGTGGACAGGTGGTTGGGTGGGTGGGAGGCAGGTGTATGGGAGCCAGAGCCACATATAAGAGCCCCTTCAAGTCATCCTTTGAATGAGATGTGGGCTTGGAGTTTGGTTTCCTTGCAATTATTTAGCATTTTTATAGACTCTTGATATTTCCCAAGCAGTCATTACTGTGTGAGCTTTTGTTGGAACACGAGCTGAAGAAATGAATGAGACACCACAGTATCTCTTACCTAAGGACAAGAGGGGAGTCTGTAATTTGAAGCGTGAAGTCACTGATTATCATCCTGAGATTTAATGTATGAAAAGTGTTTTGCATCCCAGCCTCATTATGCATGTCTAATTTATGCTTATTGGTTATTTTTTTATTTAATCTTGAAGACCAAAGGCTTTGGGAATTATCTCAGGGAGTTGTGTCCCAGAATCCATTGGCAGGACAGTCTATGTTTTACCTTTTGTTTTTAAAATTGGTAATGAAGAAAGTTTTCCTTGTGCATTAGCAGCTTCTCCTGAGAGAACTGTAAATCTCTGGAGACCAGGAAGACATGTTGTTTTAATTACAAGCTGGATGGCAGGGGTAGCTCGCCTTCCCCTCAAGTTTGTTAGCTCGCCTTCCCCTGGCGTTTTGGAGGCAGGTGCCATGGGTGAAGGTGTGTCAGTGATTGGGGCTGGTGACGATGAGACAGCCTCGGTCAGGGCGAGACAGCCACTGCTGAAGACCTTGTTCCTTCCATGCAGTGTTGTGTTAACCCTGGGTATGTGTCAGGGAAATTATGGTCACTTTTATCTTCTCTTTTACCCATAGATCAGATTTACAGTTTTCCCTCTTTATTGATAGCTTTGGGGAAATAGTTTGCACTACCCACCTGGCCTGCTGCTGCTGCTAAGTCGCTTCAGTTGTGTCCGACTCTGTGTGACCCCATAGACGGCAGCCCACCAGGCTCCCTGTCCCTGGGATTCTCCAGGCAAGAACACTGGAGTGGGTTGCCATTTCCTTTTCCAATGCATGAAAGGAAAAGTGAAAGTGAAGTCGCTCAGTTGTGTCTGATTCCTAGCGACCCCATGGACCGTAGCCTACCAGGCTCCTCTGCCCATTTTCCAGGCAAGAGTACTGGAGTGGGTTGCCATTACCTTCTCCTACTTGCCTGGCCTAGGGTCCTTTTAAAAGTTACCTAGAAGTGTTTTCATTCATTGGCCAGTGTTGTAGAAACCAGCTCCCCGCCTTGTTTTCTTAATAAGTTGTCTAAGGTAAAGGTGTGCAGTGCTTGTGTTGTCCTGATCCTACTGCCTTCCTGTTCCTCCACCCCACCCCACCCCATACTCTGGGCTTTACCTTCACCAGGAGACGCCAGGTAAAAGGGTTGCCTCATCTGAACTCCAGCACTTAGTTCAGATATCTGTTCTGCCTTGGGGGAAATTACTGTGCCTCTTCTTGTCTTTGGAAGGGGGATTATTTGTTTAGTGAGTGATGATTCAGTGAATGAGTGAGCAAGTTCTCACCCCAGCTAGTGAGGTTAAAGACTTCTGTTTTTAGTTTGTCTGTTTCATTTTTTCTTTCCTTCCCTAATACCTTAGTATGGAATCACAGACCAGTCCTTCCTCCTGCTGTCCTTGAATGTTCTTATCATCTATAAAATAGTAAAATTTAATTAAGGTGATTATCTGTCAAATGCTTTTTGAGCTATCATGTGAAACTAACCATAACTGTGAAGAATAGCATCATTAGCGGTAAAAACAAATGCCTCCCAGAGGTTACCTTGGTGAATCATGCTTCTTCTAGTTAATAAACTGTATCCTCGCTAGAAGCTGCATGTTTGCAGAGAGGCATGAGCTGCTAGGTCATCAGGACACTAATAAAGAACCAGCTGCCCCCCAGGCTTGTCGGCTTGAACCTTCCTGCTGCTTCTGGTTGCTGCTGCTGTGGTGTACAGACTCTGTGCAGCCCAGGTCCAGCTGAAGCCTGCGAGGCCCTGGCAGGGTGAGCAGTGCCTGCTGTCTTGGCCTTTTTGTCCAGATACCAGTCTGAATCTCTGATCTGAAAGTTTGTGCGAGTAGCAGATGTGGTCACACCAGAGCTGGACTGCCCACTTCTGCTGTAGCCCAGATTTTGGTTAACCCAGATTCTTTGGAAGGATTGCCTCCTTGGACACAGGGAACGATTAAATTATTCTGGGCATTTAGGGATATAGGGCCCATTGTGTTATTATTGAAAGAACTAAAAACCTATTAAATGGTAATTAGAAACCACATCTGACGTTGGGCCCTGTGACAAGATCTATCAGGGATCTGCTTGGAGAATGCTGCCCACCTGCCCTGCTCTGGGGGAAAGTGGTGACTTTGCTGCCTTCATCCCACAGGTAGGATAGCTTCCAGTAAGATTGGCCACATGGAAGAATGTGACCCATAAGGTGACTCTTACTATACGGTTTTTAAAATCTAAAGCTTCCAGTTTTTAAACAGCCCTGGTAAGCACAGAAGCATCATTTACTGAATAGCAAAGCTACCTCTGTGATTTCATGATGTTTTACTACAGATTTTTGTTGGCTTGAGTTGACCTCTATTTCTTCCAAATATAAACTTTTGAGATATGAATATTCAATTAAGTTACATGCAAAATGACATTTTAAAAGGAGCATCTTTTCTGAAATTGGCGGCCAAAGTTGGACTCCCTCATCAGGTATTCTAGGGCCTGATATCTGCCTGTTTGCTCTCACAGACAAGTGTATTCCCTCATCCCAGGTCACTTTGTATCCAGCGGTGAAAGTCCTCCTGCAAGAGGGTATCTACCTCATCCTGGACCTATGCATTGAGTCCGACATCCAGTTCCTGCGGGCCTCACTGCAGCTGGGGGTGAGAGACGTCTTCAAGGAGCTGCACAGCGACTATGTGAAGCACCACAAGGCCAAGCGCGAGGGAGAGAAAAGATACGCTGTCTAAGCTGCACCAGGACTTGCCACCGTGGCCCTGGGCCTGGGCGAGCTGGAGGATGCCGGGCTTAAGATGCTTGAATTCACAGCACTGAAATGTGTGCAAAATCCTTTGGGGCTTATATAATATGTATTGCCTTTTACACTGATTTTTTCACACCAAATATTTTCTAACGTATTTTTTTTAATGCAGTAAACATTACAATAGCATCCTGAAAATAGATCCTGGTGAGTTGAATAAAAATTGCCAGATCTCCCTTGTGGCTGTTCTGAATGTGGTTCTTTGTCTTAGTCCAGTGGTTTAAGGTCCCATCTCCCCGCTAGGAACTGTGTGCTCAGTTGCTCAGTCATGTCAGACTCTTTGCAACCCTATGGACTGTAACCGGCCAGGCTCCTCTGTCCATGGATTTTCCCAGGCGAGAATACTGAAGTAGGTTGCCATTTCCTACTCCAGGGGCTCTTCCCAGCCCAGAGATTGAACCCACGTCTCCTGTGTCTCTGTCATTGGCAGGCGGATTCTTAACCACTGTGCTACCTGCGAAGTCCTTGGGAATTATGTAGAACTTGTTTTTTTCACTTCAGGTACATGGTTATGTAATGAAGCCCAATTTAAATCTCTTTGCCTTTTACATTCTTTAAAAAACATAGGGTATGTTCTTGAAACACGGCTTTTCTGCCCTCCTTCCAAGGAGGTGCCCTCCTCCTGCACCCTTGGATGGAGCTGGGCAAATTGGAGCGTTGAGATGTGGTTGGCGTCAGCCGGATGGCTGCTCCAGGCGGGGATAGTGGCCCCTACTGTGCAAATGGATGCTTGGTGAGAAGATTCTAGGCCTGGGGTTCCATGTTCTTCCTGCTTCCGCACACAGAAGTTTATTTTGAAATTTTATTTTCTTCTTTTAAGAATTTTAATATTAAATATTCTTGTTTTTCTCATATTGCCTAAGCAATATGTAGCAACCTCAGAAAATAAAAATAAAGGAAAAAATGTAGAAATATCCCATCTTAGCTGCCCAGACAGCCACAATCATCTTTCCACCCACACACATATATATATGTAGATATATGTTTAAGTAAATGTGTAGTTGCCGAATTGGATCATAAATGTATTTTTTTGTTGTACTTATCAGGCTTTTTTTCCTGGGTAATATTTTAGTAACATCTTGAGTACTATACAGATACTAGACACACTTTGTAGAGGCTGCATAGTAATCTGCTGAGCAGATGCAGCTGTTTTATGTAATAAATCCCCCATGATAGATGTCAGATTCTTTCCAAATTTTCTTTTACAGGTGATGCTTGCAGCCAACTCTTTCCTTCTGTCTTTAATATTTCTATAAGATAAATTCCCATAAGTTGTATTGTCAGAAAATCCTGTTGGTTTTTAAGGATTTATGTAAATATTGGCAAATTGTCCTCCAGAAAGTATACAAATTTATTTTCCCTCCAGTGAATCAACTTTAATTATTATTGATTTTCTTTGTTTTAATGCCTCTTTGATGGTAAAGTATTGTTTTGTTTTGAATTTCTCTAATTACTAAGAGATTTTTCATTTTTTATATCTACCATTTTATTTCTTAAATTATGCAATTATGTTTCTTATGTAATATTAGCCTATTTCTCAATTGGGATATATGCTTTTTTTCTTACACATTATCTTTGTGGAATTTATGTTGGAATTCTTTTGATACCCCTTTTTAGTCAGCCAAAATATAAACTTGAATTATTTGGAGGATCATCACTAAGCAAAAGGCACTTTTTTTTTTAGTGCTAATTTTTCAAGCACCTGTAATTGTAGCAGACAGTATAAAATGGATTTTTTGGCTGCCTAACGGAAATAACCCATTTTCAGGCCTCAGATTTGATTGTATTTCTTGTGTTGGGTGACTGAGCCTGTGTAGTGCTTTACTGGAGGTGGGTCCAGGGCTTTCACATTTTTTACTTACTGTGTTGGCGGAATTCTGCCCATGTGTCTGGTTCTTTGCATCATCCTCTGAGGGGTTGATGATGTTACTTCTCTTCACACCTGGAAATGGTGTGCTAGAGCTGGTGGGGGAACTTTGGCTTAGCCTCCTGGTCAAATACCCCAGCAGGGGAGTCACTGATCTCCAAGACTCTCTCAGATTTGCACCTGTTTTTCTCTGCCAGAAGTTCAGGAATCCCCCTGCTTTGGGACCGTCAAATCCCATGGACGGAGGAGCCTGGTAGGCTGCAGTCCAAGGGGTCGCGAAGAGTCGGACACGACTGAGCGACTTCACTTTCACTTTTCACTTTCATGCATTGGAGAAGGAAATGGCAACCCACTCCAGTGTTCTTGCCTGGAGAATCCCAGGGACGGGAGAGCCTGGTAGGCTGCCCTCTATGGGGTCGCAGAGTCGGACACAACTGAAGCGACTTAGCAGCAGCAGCAGCGGCAGAGGGCGCAGGCCTGGAGCAGTTCCATGGGCGTCCTGGTGGTGGCACTGCAGGGCCACGCTCCAGGCTCAGAGGTGCCTGCAGTCTGGGAGAGGGGATGAGGGGGCTGTGGATCCAGGTGTGCCTGCAGCGAATGACCCCACCCCCACCCTCCCCATCATTTCCTCAATCATCTCTGCTTGAACTCTAAATCTTCCTTGGAGGAGGAAAAATTTTCCACTCTATTTTGGTTATAACAGGGAAGAGGAAACCACATTCTTAGTGATAATCACGGGAGCTCAGCTGTGCTCATTTTTACTTTATTAGACTAGACTTCTGGGCTTCACTGGTGGCTCAGTGGTAAAGAATCTGCCTGCTAATGCAGGAGACTCAGGTTTGATCTCTGGGTCAGTAAGCTCTCCTGACATAGGAATAGCAACCCACTCCAGTATTCTTGCCTGGGAAATCCCATGGACAGAAGAGCCTGGTGGGCTACAGTCCATGGGGTTGCAGAAGAGCCGGACATGACTCAGCAACTAAACAGCAACTGGGGAGAGAGGTGGCCCCACAAGCGGGCATCAGTCCATCTGTGCCAGGTGGTGCTGCACTTTGTGGAGCTGGCTGCCTTCTGGGAATGCTCACTGAGCCCACCACCAGGTAAGCAGGGTCATTGCAGGGGGCATGAGTACAGGCACTGGGTGAGGCAAGGCTGCCCTGGCAGGTGACGTTTGAGTTGAGACCTGCCTGAATGACTAGGAGGCAATAGGGACCTTCAGGAGGCTGCACAGATGTCACTTGTCTCACTGGTTTCGCCAAAGACAGGCACCTGAAGGGTGAGACAGGTGTTGGGAGTTGGGTAGAGAGGATTAACGTGGGGGCTCTGCCTGGGATGTGATTTTGTGGGGCTGCTCTGGCTGGCCTGGGGAGCTAAGCCCTGGCTGTACCATGCCCCATGGACCGGAGCAGCTGGGCCTTCATGACCTGTCTTCTTCCTCCACAGCTCCCCAGCATCAGGTCAAGAAAGGCTCATGCTTTCCTGGGAGGGATTTGGGTTAAAAGTTTCACTTGCCTGGTTTCTCATATTATCTTCAAAATAATTCAGCTGCAACCCTGCCTCTTCTGTCTAATCAGCTTTATGCTTTGAGTTTTACGTCTACTGCAGAGGCCAGGGCTAGGTCACTTCTGACTCTTTGTTCCCTCCTGTGTGTTCCTAACACTCTTGTTTCTCTTTGTCATTTCACTTTCCTTTCTGAGGGTTTCAAGCCTCTCTGTGTCTCTCCTCTCACCCTGTGTGGAAAGTTCTCTCTCTGATGGGTGTCACTTGTGTCATCCTGGGCCCTGGGCTGGAGCACCCTGGTTGACTTGTGGACTCTGTCCCCCGTCCACTCCCGCTCCCTCCAAGCCTTCTATGGGGTCGCAGAGTCGGACACAACTGAAGCGACTTAGCAGCAGCAGCAGCGGCAGAGGGCGCAGGCCTGGAGCAGTTCCATGGGCGTCCTGGTGGTGGCACTGCAGGGCCACGCTCCAGGCTCAGAGGTGCCTGCAGTCTGGGAGAGGGGATGAGGGGGCTGTGGATCCAGGTGTGCCTGCAGCGAATGACCCCACCCCCACCCTCCCCATCATTTCCTCAATCATCTCTGCTTGAACTCTAAATCTTCCTTGGAGGAGGAAAAATTTTCCACTCTATTTTGGTTATAACAGGGAAGAGGAAACCACATTCTTAGTGATAATCACGGGAGCTCAGCTGTGCTCATTTTTACTTTATTAGACTAGACTTCTGGGCTTCACTGGTGGCTCAGTGGTAAAGAATCTGCCTGCTAATGCAGGAGACTCAGGTTTGATCTCTGGGTCAGTAAGCTCTCCTGACGTAGGAATAGCAACCCACTCCAGTATTCTTGCCTGGGAAATCCCATGGACAGAAGAGCCTGGTGGGCTACAGTCCATGGGGTTGCAGAAGAGCCGGACATGACTCAGCAACTAAACAGCAACTGGGGAGAGAGGTGGCCCCACAAGCGGGCATCAGTCCATCTGTGCCAGGTGGTGCTGCACTTTGTGGAGCTGGCTGCCTTCTGGGAATGCTCACTGAGCCCACCACCAGGTAAGCAGGGTCATTGCAGGGGGCATGAGTACAGGCACTGGGTGAGGCAAGGCTGCCCTGGCAGGTGACGTTTGAGTTGAGACCTGCCTGAATGACTAGGAGGCAATAGGGACCTTCAGGAGGCTGCACAGATGTCACTTGTCTCACTGGTTTCGCCAAAGACAGGCACCTGAAGGGTGAGACAGGTGTTGGGAGTTGGGTAGAGAGGATTAACGTGGGGGCTCTGCCTGGGATGTGATTTTGTGGGGCTGCTCTGGCTGGCCTGGGGAGCTAAGCCCTGGCTGTACCATGCCCCATGGACCGGAGCAGCTGGGCCTTCATGACCTGTCTTCTTCCTCCACAGCTCCCCAGCATCAGGTCAAGAAAGGCTCATGCTTTCCTGGGAGGGATTTGGGTTAAAAGTTTCACTTGCCTGGTTTCTCATATTATCTTCAAAATAATTCAGCTGCAACCCTGCCTCTTCTGTCTAATCAGCTTTATGCTTTGAGTTTTACGTCTACTGCAGAGGCCAGGGCTAGGTCACTTCTGACTCTTTGTTCCCTCCTGTGTGTTCCTAACACTCTTGTTTCTCTTTGTCATTTCACTTTCCTTTCTGAGGGTTTCAAGCCTCTCTGTGTCTCTCCTCTCACCCTGTGTGGAAAGTTCTCTCTCTGATGGGTGTCACTTGTGTCATCCTGGGCCCTGGGCTGGAGCACCCTGGTTGACTTGTGGACTCTGCCCCCCGTCCACTCCCGCTCCCTCCAAGCCCCTCCCTCTTGCTGGCGATGTGGCTCTGGGTCCTGTCCCCCTGTTTCCTGCCACCGTTCTTTGTAGCTGAGGATCCTCCCCAGCCCCTGGCCCCACTTCCTGCGGCCGCCACGTCTGTTCCCATTGGCCGCCAGGCGCCAACAGTTTGCCATCCCTCGGAAGCCTCCACTCGCCAAGGGCTTGTCTAGTGTCACCTCCCCTCCACACGGCCCTGTCTCAGGCTGCCTGTCGTCCTTCCACCTGCGTGCCCACCATGCTCTCACAAACATCCTCCCCTTTGTTATCTGGTTGACCTGTGGCCACTCCCACTCCAGGGGGCAGGAGATTGTGGCAGGAGGAAGTAACAACCACAGTGGTTCTCCCCAAAATCCTATTCTCAATCCTCATCTGGGCCCACCTGTTGGGAGGAAAATGTCTTCCTCAGAGGGAGACGTGCGTCTAAGGCAGCACAGCTTTGCAGTGGTCTGAATTAATGGTGACTGGACTGTGGTAATGATTTTGTATGAGGTTGTGGCTGATTGTAGGACATAAATGTCATGGATGAGAGAAAGGTTTGAAAAACGTTCATCCTGAATGCAGCCGAGATGAGTGGGACAGGGTTCTTGTTACAAAGGAGTGCCAAGGGTGCGACTCATCAGGATGGGCGACGGGTGTGCTGCAGGCGGCTGGGCCAGGCTCCACGGGCTTTGGGATGAGAAACATATTCAGCAAAACAGAACCATGAAGTTTCCAGCAGAGCATGCCTGGTGGATGCCACAGTGGTGATGAACCCCACAGCAAGCATGAGGGCAGCCATGGCAGTCAGTGTGTAGGATGTGGCCACACTGAACTGGCCACCGAGACCACTTTCAGGACTGAGGTGCCCACAGCATGTAGTGTCCTGGGTCTCTGGCTGGTATCTTCTCTGTCTTCTGTATTCTGAGCTTTTATCACAGGTTACAGTAGTCACACGGGCTTCTCCCGTGACCCAGTGGTAAAGAAACGACCAGCAGTGCAGGAGACATGGATTTGATCCCTGAGTCGGAAATGTCCCCTGGGGAGGAAATGACAACCTGCTCCAATATTCCTGCCTGAAAAATCCCGTGGACAGAGGAGCCTGGTGGGCTACAGTCCAAAGGGTTGGAGCAAGTCGAACATGACTGAATGAGCGCACACACACACAAATGAGTCAAACAAGCCTTTTCCCAAACTTCTCACCACGTCCTCTGTCTCTCTTCTCACCATTTTCCTTTCTGTTGACCGATGGACCCAGAATATCCTTAATTTAATAAACTTGGTTACTGATCCTATGAAAGAAAGTGATGTCGCTCAGTTGTGTCCAACTCTTTGCGACCCCATGGACTAGCCCACCAGGCTCCTCTGTCCAAGGGATTTTCCAGGCAAGAGTACTGGAGTGGGTTGCCATTTCCTTCTCCAGGGGATCTTCTCAACCCAGGGATTGAACCTGGGTCTCCCACATTGTAGGCAGACGCTTTACCGTCTGAGCTACCAGGAGAGTCCAATAATCACCCAAATCACCCCAGCCTCTTCTGACCACTAACCAGATATAAGGAGTAGTCTACGCTTGGGGTTCCTATTTACCTTGACATCCTTCCTGCTGAAGCTGCTCTTGAGAAGATCCCGGGCCTCTCGGGTTGGCCCCTCTTCCTCATCTCCAGGCACCTTTGGCTTTTCTGCCTCCTTCAGCTCCAAGGCCCCAGGTGCTCACGCTCCCTCAGATCCCCAGGGGCCACTCCCAGTCTCAGCTGCTTCCTTTCCATCCCTCCTCTATCACTGATTTGCTCTGAGCAAAGTCCCTCTCAAAATTTCCAGTTTCTACTCCTTGAGTTGCCTTTTCTCTGGAGTTGATGACCGTAGAGGGCAGGGCGGCTGTTGGGTCAGCTGCCTGGACTGTTACCTAACCCTGCTGGGCCCCGAGCACCCACCACCAGCATCCACACTACACGCCAGCCCCTGTCTTCCCCTGTCTGATACTCCCTCTGGTCATCCATCCCACACATTGTGTCTAAATGGTTCAGACCTTAAAAACCTCACCTTAAAAACCTTTAAGAACCCTTTTTCTTCTAAAAACCACTGTCTTATCCTGGCACCGGAGGTTCTCTGTGATCTGACTACAGTCCATTGACAGCCTTTCTAGCTGTCAAGGACGGACCTTCAGCAAGGTGTCTGCTGTCCTCCAACACATCCTACTTATTAAACCTGCAGCTCGTTCCCTCCACCCCAGTGCCCTCCCTAATTCATTGCCTCTCCCGGTCCCTGTAGCTGAAAACAGGCTTCTGTAGGTTGGATCTCCAGCTCAGTAGCAGCCTAATGCTGCCTTTTACCATGTCCATGTGCACTCCCTCACCTCGCTTCCTGGCTGTGGTTCCTTGAAGGCAGGTCCCAATCTGTGCATCTCTCAAGCCCAGCCTGACCGTGGTAGAGAAGGATCAGGGAAACAGTCCTCTGAGTCCTGGTAAGTTGTAAACTCTATGCCTGGTGCTCTTTCTCCAAGCCCCCTCGACTAGGTGGGCAGAAAGGGAGGATCAGATGTAAGTCAGAGCTCCAGGATGCTCAGGCCACAAATGACAGACCTGGGAATTGAACCCAGCACCATCTTTTTCCAAAGGCTTTCATACCACATGGCTGAAAGGTGTTTTCAAACTGTTCCTCCCTTCCTTTAACAGTGAATGATTTTCCAATGCAAAATCATCTGTAATTTTAACAGATGAAAATAGGGCTACCAGAATGAAATGCCTGGGTGCCTGGCACAGCTTGCTTTGCCCTCTCTTCCATTCCCAGTTCCCTGCTTCTTCTGGCTCATCCTCCCTCCCCCTTCCCAGGCTCTGCCCTTCCTTTCCAGTTCTTTCCTTCCCCCGCTTCCTCCTCTGACCTTCGTCTACCCCATAGTTTTCCTGGCTCTGCCTCCTTCTCCCCCTACGACCCTTGTTGGATCACCAGGATTTCCTTTTCTTTCAGAGCTTTACTTGAAAGTCTCTTTCTCTGGGAAGCCTTCTCTAGGAACCCAAACTAGAGCTCCAGACTCCCCACTTTGAATGTCCTGTTCCCTTCGCTGCATTATCCATTTTCCCTCAGTATTTTTTACTCCCAATTTATATGTATTTTACTGGCTAATTCTGCCAGGTGTCCCTCTCCCAGTAGATAAAGTCTCTTTCTCTGGGAAGCCTTCTCTAGGAACCCAAACTAGAGCTCCAGACTCCCCACTTTGAATGTCCTGTTCCCTTCGCTGCATTATCCATTTTCCCTCAGTATTTTTTACTCCCAATTTATATGTATTTTACTGGCTAATTCTGCCAGGTGTCCCTCTCCCAGTAGAAGTTGAACTCCACTTGAACAGGGACTGTGCTGTTTGCTGCTGTTTCAGCACCAGGGACAGCGCCAGCACATAGTAGGTGCTTGGTTCATGTTTGCTAATGAAAGCCTCTTGGATATTCTGGGCTTTTAGCAGAGCAGTTTAAAATCCTGCTCTCCCCCTTCCTGCTTCCACAAATGTCAATGAAAGTGTCTTTGTAGAATAAATATTTGAGAGAATGAGCGAGTGGGTTGATGCTGTGTGGCTTGAACCTCTGAGGTTGCTATTTACCACTGAGAAGCTTTACTGCAGCCTCCTTCCACTTAAAGCCCACCCACAGATAACGTTTTAGTCGCATCTGGAAATGTGATGCCAGCATTGTATTTTTTAGCTTNAGCGAGTGGGTTGATGCTGTGTGGCTTGAACCTCTGAGGTTGCTATTTACCACTGAGAAGCTTTACTGCAGCCTCCTTCCACTTAAAGCCCACCCACAGATAACGTTTTAGTCGCATCTGGAAATGTGATGCCAGCATTGTATTTTTTAGCTTTTAATAGTTGCAATTTCCAGATCCATCATCTGTAATCTGGCACATGTCAGGAGGGTGCTTTCAGCTGCAGAGGCTGAGGTTTTCTGAACCTGTCTGCCAGGTGCCTAGTTTTTGCTGTTATTTAAATTTGAGACCAGGCAGAAGACAGCTGTGCTGAATTTGAATTCCAATGAGGCTCCTGGCCACACGTCCTGCTGCTAGCTTATCGCCTCGCAGGGCTGGAAATGCAGGGGCTGGTGGCTCACTTTGCAATGGGAATGTGACAAGCTGAGCAAGTATCCAGAGGAGCTGAAGTGGGTTAAAAGCAGCCAGCCTGTCTGTCTGTAGCGACTTTGCACAAAGTAGGTGCACCGGGCAGATCTGAGTGCTTACTTGCCCTTTGGAGTTTCTCTGGGTAGCTTTTGGATGTCGCTGCTGGTTGTCAGTTGACAAGCTCTCGAAATGATTTAGCGTGCATGTATATTATCTGTGTGTCCAGCGATTGCTGATGATTTCTTCCAGCTCCTTCCAAGCACATCCTCATAGAGATGGGCGCCTGGCCATGGATGAGGGAGAACCTTCAGGTCTTTCAATATCTCTGGTCAACTCTAGGTGACCAAACCTCAATATCTGAAAATGTCAGCCATCTAATAACAAAACCCACCCACATCCCGGGTGGTCTGGCATGGATACAGGGTGTTGGGGGAGGGGTGCAGTGGTTTAGGTGTCTGGTCATGTGGGATGGCTGGAGAAGCTATGGTCTGGGCGAGTAGCCCTTCCCGTTGGTGGGCTTCTGGACCNTCTAATAACAAAACCCACCCACATCCCGGGTGGTCTGGCATGGATACAGGGTGTTGGGGGAGGGGTGCAGTGGTTTAGGTGTCTGGTCATGTGGGATGGCTGGAGAAGCTATGGTCTGGGCGAGTAGCCCTTCCCGTTGGTGGGCTTCTGGACCATGAAAAGTTTTGTAATGAAATTTTCATCTTATTGAACAATGTTGATGCTTCTTGCTGATACAAAGGGCATTTTTGGGAAAAGACCGTGTGAGCTGAGATTGGTCAGGGGCTGAGCAGTCGGACAGGAACACACTTTCCCATCTCAGATTAATTTCAAACCTTCCTCCAGCTCTTGGGGAGCCTCACTTGCTTTTGCTTTCTGCTTCTTGTGCTGTTTTGAGGCTTCCCTGTGCTTTGTTGAGCTCCCCTCCCCATGATTAACTCTTGAGCTGCGAGTGGGTTGATGCTGTGTGGCTTGAACCTCTGAGGTTGCTATTTACCACTGAGAAGCTTTACTGCAGCCTCCTTCCACTTAAAGCCCACCCACAGATAACGTTTTAGTCGCATCTGGAAATGTGATGCCAGCATTGTATTTTTTAGCTTCTTAATAGTTGCAATTTTCAGATCCGTCATCCGTAATCTGGCACATGTCAGGAGAGTGCTTTCAGCTGCAGAGGCTGAGGTTTTCTGAACCTGTCTGCCAGGTGCCTAGTTTTCGCTGTTATTTAAATTTGAGACCAGGCAGAAGACAGCTGTGCTGAATTTGAATTCCAATGAGGCTCCTGGCCACATGTCCTGCTGCTGGCTTATCGCCTCG
Source organism: Cephalophus harveyi (assembly GCA_006410635.1). Lineage (NCBI taxonomy): Eukaryota > Metazoa > Chordata > Mammalia > Artiodactyla > Bovidae > Cephalophus > Cephalophus harveyi. The sequence goes on along the minus strand of SJYT01000847.1, from coordinate 92,982 downwards.
CAGGGCTGGAAATGCAGGGGCTGGTGGCTCACTTTGCAATGGGGATGTGACAAGCTGAGCAAGTATCCAGAGGAGCTGAAGTGGGTTAAAAGCAGCCAGCCTGTCTGTCTGTAGCGACTTTGCACAAAGTAGGTGCACCGGGCAGATCTGAGTGCTTACTTGCCCTTTGGAGTTTCTCTGGGTAGCTTTTGCATGTCGCTGCTGGTTGTCAGTTGACAAGCTCTCGAAATGATTAGCGTGCATGTCTATTATCTGTGTGTCCAGCAATTGCTGATGATTTCCTCCAGCTCCTTCCAAGCACATCCTCATAGAGATGGGCGCCTGGCCATGGATGAGGGAGAACCTTCAGGTCTTTCAATATCTCTGGTCAACTCTAGGTGACCAAACCTCAATATCTGAAAATGTCAGCCATCTAATAACAAAACCCACCCACATCCCGGGTGGTCGGGCATGGATACAGGGTGTTGGGGGAGGGGTGCAGTGGTTTAGGTGTCTGGTCATGTGGGATGTCTGGAGAACCTATGGTCTGGGCGAGTAGCCCTTCCCGTTGGTAGGCTTCTGGACCATGAAAAGTTTTGTAATGAAATTTTCATCTTATTGAACAATATTGATGCTTCTTGCTGGTACAAAGGGCATTTTTGGGAAAAGACCGTGTGAGCTGAGATTGGTCAAGGGCTGAGCAGTCGGACAGGAACACACTTCCCCATCTCAGATTAATTTCAAACCTCCCTCCAGCTCTTTGGGAGCCTCACTTGCATTTGCTTTCTGCTTCTTGTGCTGTTTTGAGGCTTCCCTGTGCTTTGTTGAGCTCCCCTCCCCATGATTAACTCTTGAGCTTTCCCGGTGTCAGAAGTCCTAGTGTCTTCATGAATAAGAGAAGCAAAGTATGTGTCTACTTAGAAACGGAAACTACTACCTACCCCCCTAGGATGAAAGGTCTTAACCGGGCCTGCAGGGGAGCCAGAAACCCATGGAGACGCCATGCCTCGGTTTGCTTGCATGTGCACTTCTGGGGAAGGGGGCTTCTGTTGATTCTCTCTTAGCCTGGGCTCACTAGAAAGCAGAGTGTGAGACAGAGGACATGTGTGATCTTACTTTATTTCTGGACTGTGATCAGGGAGCAGGAGCTAGGGCAGGACGGTGAAGCAGAGAGAGAGATTAGAAAGGACGTTGTGTTCTGCTCCTGTCCCTTGGGCTGCACCTGCTTTGTTAGGCTTCAGGTGGGAGATGGGGAGAAGGCCTCTGTCCAGAGAAGCTCAGGGGCAGGATGCTCAGTGAGGCCAGCTTGTGTCAGCAGGAGGTCACAGTCCACACAGAGCTGGACCAGGAGACAGGTAGTGCCCAGGGTCCAGAGACTCTGAAAGAGATTCTCCAACTATCTGCCTACCTTCAGGGCTACCGTGTACAGGTGTACAGTTGGTGCACTGCCTCAAATTTCCTGACCTGAGTTGTGTTTGCTGAGCCTGTGTCCGGGGACCTATGCTCGCCCACAGCTAAAAGCCTTTTTCTCTCTGCTCTGAGGGGATCCTCCTTACCTGCTTTTCCAGAGTGACCAGTGGGGTCACCCAGACCGCCTTTGCCTTCTGCTCCAGCTCAGACACCTCCTTCTGAGTGGACTCTGCACTGAGTGCCCATGGGTGTGCAACAACTGCTCCAAGTTTGGTTCTAGAACCTGCCTCTCAGAGGCAGCTGGTGTTGCCTTGGGTTTCCTGTGACTGTTTAGATGTGAGAATTTGGCTCTGGGTTCTTTCCCTTCATCCACCATGCCTTCCCAGTGTGCCCATGGTAGGGTTGTCAATACATCTAGCTTATGGAATCTGACAGCTTCTGTGTTTTTATTTTTAAATTATGAAACTATATATTTGTGCATTCATTCAGCAAACACTTGTTAACTTTGTGTAGCAAGAACCATTTCTTAGTGGTGAGATTCTGGGGAAGTGACTTAATTTCCCAAGTGTGTGCCCATGGTAGGGTTGTCAATACATCTAGCTTATGGAATCTGACAGCTTCTGTGTTTTTATTTTTAAATTATGAAACTATATATTTGTGCATTCATTCAGCAAACACTTGTTAACTTTGTGTAGCAAGAACCATTTCTTAGTGGTGAGATTCTGGGGAAGTGACTTAATTTCCCAAGTTTCATTTTCTCCTCTGTGACATGGAAATGATAATTATTTACCCCAGAGGGGTCCTGCATCTTAAGCAGGACAATGGGCGTTAAAGGACTATACCCACTATCAGCCGTGGAAGGAGTTCAACAGGTGTGGGTATTCTCCCCTGCTAATCCCTGTCTCCTCCTCAGAGAGTAATATGATGCCGTGGCCACTGCCAGGGTACTCACAGCCAGCCCTGCCTTTACCCTGTTTCCGTGTGACAAGCTCTCTGGGGACGGCACCTCCTACCCTGCCCTACGTGGTGAAAAGCATGTTCTGGAACTATGCTCCAAGGCTTTGCTAACTGCCTGTGGCTTTGGTGCCTCATTTTCCTCCCAGAACACAGCTCACAGAGTGGCTGGAGGACTGAGTTAGGTAGTATGTGAGAGTGTTCACAAGAGTGACTGGCACCCAGCAAGTGTTCAGTAAGCAGTAACTGTTCTCAATATTGTCACTATTCTATTACCAATGAGAGAGAAATGAGCTGAAATCCAATTTAGCTTTAGAACCAGTAGTATTTGAATTGACTTGTGTCGGTTCTAGGATGGAGATCATCATAGCTCTTGGAGACAATAGACCAAGCAAGAGCAAAGCCCCGTTGATGTCAGGGGACAAGGCACCTCTGGTGCTGTGAGCAGGCCAGCCCTTGGGTGCTGTCAACATCAGGATCCTGAATCAAGGTTTGAGTTTTCTAAGTTCATATCCCACTGCTGTTGGATCCTCAGAATAAATACCTAGGAAAATGCCTTTTCTGAACGTTGATTCTTTGCTGTGAACGCTGAGGAGACAATGCATTTTTCTGGTTTAGAACACAGAGTCCAAGTTAGACATACTTAATTTGAATCTTCCTTGTCACTTAGTAAACTGAGTGAGTTTATGCAAATCACCTAACTTCTCTGCTCCTTGGTTCTCCTGTCAGGAAAAGTGGGATAATAATAGCACCTACCTTGTCTAGTTGTTTCAGGGAGTAAATGGGACAATGGATTTTAGCACATTTTAGCATAGTCCTCGGAAGAGAACAAGTGCTATTATTATTATTTCAAAAAACTTGCCCTCAAATTTTTCTTGTAAAATATTCCAGAACTATAGAAAGATCATAGTGCAATAAGCACTCATATGCTCTGCACCTGGATTGAAAAATGTAAATATTTAGGCATATTTGCTTTATCTCTCTGTAAATATGTCAAATTTTTCTGTATCTACATATATAAAACTTTTGCTAATATAGTGTAAAAGGAAATTGCCAACATCATGATGTTTCACTCCTAAAAACTTTATCCTGCTCCTAATAATAAGGTGATTCTTCTAGATAGCCACAATCCCCTTATCCCACTTAAGAAAAATTGAAATAATTCTATAAAATCACTTAATGTCAGTCTGTATTAAAATTTTTCCTATTGTCCCAAGAATGATGTGAAGTATCCTCCCAAGGGCTACTTGCTGAGTACAGGAGGGAGGAAGGAATCTTTGGTAAAGAGATCTGGTAAAAAAGTGTTTGGTGAAAGAGAGATCTGGCCATGTTAACATACCACCAATAAGTAGTGACCTGCTGACACATTATCTCCTGAGAAATATTGCTGCCAGAATCTAATCAAGTCTCCAGACCTGTACTATTTAATATGGTAGCCACCAGCCAGTCATATGTGCTTGAGATGTGCTCTAAGTATTAAAAAACACGTGTAACATATACCCATGGCAGATTCCTTCAATATATGGCAAAAACCACTACAATATTGTAAAGTAATTAGCCTCCAATTAAAATAAGTAAATGTTTCATGTTTTGAAGATTTAGTATGAAGAAATAATGTAAAATATTTCATTATTAATCTAAAAATACTAAGTGTTAAAATGATGTTTAGTTATGAAAAAAATTTAGTTATGGGACTTCAGTATATTATTAACATTAACTTCACCTTTTTTAAAAAATGTTTTAGTGGGGAAACAGGCAAATTTAGTCTTGTGTGATACACGTCATACTTCTATTGATCAGCACTGTTCTATATCTAACTCTCAGAAAGTTGAGGATTAGAGGAACAACTTAAGTGACACTGCAAGAAAACAGTCTGACAAAACAAGAATTTGGGACATTCTAGAAAGCTCATCAAAAAGTGAATGTCCTGAAAAAAGAAAAAGTGAGAGGATATTCTAGATTCAGAAATTATTGAGATAAAACAAGCAATCCTTGAATCTGGATTAGGTCCCACGACAAAAGCAACCAAACAGCTCTGTGTTCCTATAACCAAACAGAAAGTCACAAGAAACATTCTTAGAAAATGTTATTATTAAAGATAAACAGGTACGTATATACAATGGAATATTACTCAGCCATTAAAAAGAACACATTTGAATCAGTTCTAATGAGGTGGATGAAACTGGAGCCTATTATACAGAGTGAAGTAAGCCAGAAAGAAAAACATCAATACAGTATACTAACACATATATATATGGGGTTTAGAAAGATGGTAATGATAACCCTGTATGCGAGATAGCAAAAGAGACCCAATATGTATAGAACAGTCTTCTGGACTCTGTGGGAGAAGGCGAGGGTGGGAAGATCTGAGAGAATAGCATTGAAACATGTATATTATCATATATGAACAGATCGCTAGTCCAGGTTCGATGCATGATACAGGGTGCTCAGGGCTCGTGCACTGGGATGACCCAGAGGGATGGGATGGGGGTCCAACATGGGGAACACATGTACACTCGTGGCTGATTCATATCAGTTCAGTTCAGTTCAGTTTATTTCAGTCGCTCAGTCATGTCCGACTCTGCGACCCCATGAATCGCAGCACGCCAGGCCTCCCTGTCCATCACCAACTCCCAGAGTTCACTCAAACTCACATCCATCGAGTCAGTGATGCCATCCAGCCATCTCATCCTCTGTTGTCCCCTTTTCCTCCTGCCCCCAATACCTCTCAGCATCAGAGTCTTTTCCAATGAGTCAACTCTTTGCATGAGGTGGCCAAAGTACTAGAGTTTCAGCTTTAGCATCATTCCTTCCAAAGAACACCCAGGGCTGATCTCCTTTAAGAATGGACTGATTGGCTCTCCTTGCAGTCCAAGGGACTCTCAAGAGTCTTCTCCAACACCACAGTTCAAAAGCTTCAATTCTTCGGCGCTCAGCCTTCTTCACAGTCCAACTTTCACATCCATACATGACCACTGGGAAAACCACAGCCTTGACTAGACGGACGTTTGTTGGCAAACTGATGTCTCTGCTTTTGAATATGCTATCTAAGCTGGTCATAACTTTCCTTCCAAGGAGTAAGCGTCTTTTAATTTCATGGCTGCAGTCACCATCTGCAGTGATTTTGGAGTCCCCCAAAATAAAGTCTGACACTGTTTCCACTGTTTCCCCATCTATTTGCCATGAAGTGATGGGACCGGATGCCATGATCTTCGTTTTCTGAATGTTGAGCTTCAAGCCAACTTTTTTACTCTCCTCTTTCACTTTCATCAAGAGGCCTTTTAGTTCCTCTTCACTTTCTGCCATAAGGGTGGTGTCATCTGCATATCTGAGGTAATTGATATTTCTCCTGGCAATCTTGATTCCAGCTTGTGTTTCCTCCAGCCCAGCGTTTCTCATGATGTACTCTACATATAAGTTAAATAAGCAGGGTGACAATGTACAGCCTTGACGCACTCTTTTCCAGATTTGGAACCAGTCTGTTGTTCCATGTCCAGTTCTAACTGTTGCTTTGACCTGCATACAGATTTCTCAAGAGACAGGTTAGGTGCTCTGATATTCCCATATCCTGAAAAATTTTCCAGTTTGTGGTTATCCACACAATCAAAGGCTCTAGCATAGTCAATAAAGGAGAAGTAGATGTTTTTCTGGAACTCTCTGGCCTTTTAGATGATCCAGAAGATGTTTGCAATTTGACCTCTTGGTCCTCTGCCTTTTCTAAATTGAGCTTGAACATCTGGAAGTTCATGGTTGAACTGTTGAAGCCTGGCTTGCAGAATTTTAAGCATTACTTTGCGAGCGTGTGAGATGAGTGCAATTGTGCAGTAGTTTGAGCATTCTTTGCCTTTCTTTGGGATTGGAATGAAAACTGACCTTTCCCAGTCCTGTGGCCACTGCTGAGTTTTCCAAATTTGCTGGCATATTCAGTGCAGCACTTTCACAGCATCATCTTTCAGGATTTGAAATAGCTCAACTGGAATTCCATCACCTCCACTAGCTTTGTTTGTAGTGATTCTCTCTAAGGCCCACTTGACTTTATATTCCATGTCTGGCTCTAGGTGAGTGATCACACCATTGTGATTATATTGGTCATGAAGATCTCTTTTGTACTGTTCTTCTGTGTATTCTTGCCACCTCTTCTTAATATCTTCTGCTTCTGTAAGGTCCATACCATTTCTGTCCTTTATCGAGCCCATCTTTGCCTGAAATGTTCCCTTGGTATCTCTAATTTTCTTGAAGAGATCTCTAGTCTTTCCCATTCTGTTTTTTTCCTCTATTTCTTTGCATTGATCGCAGAGGAAGGCTTTCTTATCTCTTCTTGCTATTCTTTGGAACTCTGCATTCAGATGCTTATATCTTTCCTTTTCTCCTTTGCTTTTCCCTTCTCTTCTTTTCACAGCTATTTGTAAGGCCTCCCCAGGCAGCCATTTTGCTTTTTTGCATTTCTTTTCCATGGGGATGGTCTTGATCCCTGTCTCCTGTACAGGTCATGAACCTCAGTCCATAGTTCATCAGGCACTCTATCTATCAGATCTAGTCCCTTAAATCTATTTCTCACTTCCACTGTATAATCATAAGGGATTTGATTTAGGTCATACCTGAATGGTGTATTTTTTTTCCCTACTTTCTTCAATTTAAGTCTGAATTTGGCAATAAGGAGCTCATGATCTGAGCCACAGTCAGCTCCTGGTCTTGTTTTTGTTGACTGTATAGAGCTTCTCCATCTTTGGCTGCAAAGAATATAATCAATCTGATTTCAGTGTTGACCATCTGGTGATGTCCACGTGTAGAGTCTTCTCTTGTGTTGTTGGAAGAGGGTGTTTGCTATGACCGGTACGTTCTCTTGGCAAAACTCTATTAGTCTTTGCCCTGCTTCATTCCATATTCCAAGGCCAAATTTGCCTGTTATTCCAGGTCTTTCTTAACTTCCCACTTTTGCATTCCAGTCCCCTATAATGAAAAGGACATCTTTTTTGGGTGTTAGTTCTAAAAGGTCTTGTAGGTCTTCACAGAACTGTTCAACTTCTGCTTCTTCAGCGTTACTGGTTGGGGCATAGGCTTGGATTACTGTGATATTGAATGGTTTGCCTTGGAAACAAACAGAGATCATTCTGTCATTCTATTTTTGAGATTGCATCCAAGTACTGCATTTCAGATTCTTTTGTTGACCATGATGGCTACTCCATTTCTTCTAAGGGATTTCTGCCCGCAGTAGTAGATATAATGGTCATCTGAGTTAAATTCACCCATTCCAGCCCATTTTAGTTCCCTGATTCCTAGAATGTCGACATTCACTCTTGCCATCTCCTGTTTGACCACTTCCAATTTGCCTTGATTCATGGACCTGACATTCCAGGTTCCTATGCAATATTGCTCTTTACAGCATTGGACCTTGCTTCTATCACCAGTCACATCCACAACTTAGTATTGTTTTTGCTTTGACTCCGTCCCTTCATTCTTTCTGGAGTTATTTCTCCACTGATCTCCAGTAGCATATTGGGCACCTACTGACCTGGGGAGTTCCTCTTTCAGTATCCTATCATTTTGCCTTTTCATACTGCTCATGGGGTTCTCAAGGCAAGAATGCTGAAGTGGTTTGCCATTCCCTTCTCCAGTGGATCACATTCTGTCAGACCTCTCCACCATGACCCACCCGTCTTGGGTTGCCCCACAGGCATGGCTTGGTTTCATTGAGTTAGACAAGGCTGTGGTCCTAGTGTGATTAGATTCACTAGTTTTCTGTGATTATGGTTTCAATGTGTCTGCCCTCTGATGCCCTCTTGCAACACGTACTGTCTTACTTGGGTTTCTCTTACCTTGGGCGTGGGGTTTCTCTTCACGGCTGCTCCAGCAAAGCGCAGCCGCTGCTCCTTACCTTGGATGAGGGGTATCTCCTAACTGCCACCCCTCCTGACCTTGAATGTGGGGTAGCTCCTCTAGGCCCTCCTGTGCCCGTGCAGCCACCACTCCTTGGATATGATACATTCATATGAATGAATGGCAAAAACCACTACAGTATTGTAAAGTAGTTAGCCTCCAACTAAAATAAATAAATTAAAAAAAATAAAGTTAAACAAATTGGGTAGTGAAGGGCATGCTCTGTATTTGGTGAGGACAACATAGGGAGTTTAAGAGGGGCTTGTTATTAGTTGTGGCTCTTTTGAAGATTTCCACTGGAAACTGGGATGCTGACATTTTAATATATTAAGGTTTGGTCACCTAGAGTTGACCAGACAAGATCCATCCCATCGGGAAAGGATGTTTATGTTGAGGGATCCCCTTGTATGAAGTTGGGGTTTGGTGGGTTTTCCTTTTCACTGAAGTTGCTCCTGGAAGTATCAGAAATAGAGGTTTAATAACAGAACCAGAAAAAGAAAATGCAAAATTTATGAAAAGCCTTGACCTTCGTAGCCATTACTATCTTTGTGGTCTTTGCCCTTAGGTCATAGACTTGAACTGATAGTCTTCACTCCAGGCAACACAAAATATTTTAATATGTAGATAGAAAGACATTTGGGATCCTAAAGTGTACACAATCTATTGGAACCAGAACATCCTCTGAGGTGGCTGGATGCTGGGGGTTTTGCACATGTTTCCTTTTTATTTGCTACTTCTTTGAATCCAGTAACTTTCTGGGAGCTTTGAAATTGTTTCTGTTCTATTTCATTTTAGAAATAGCTAAACACCAACTGATGGAGATGAATTTTACACTAGCTCTGGGCTTTTTTCCATCCAAATTACACATTTGTTGAGAATGCTATGTCTATAATTTTCACTGAAAATGAAAAGATCAGTTAAGCAAATTGATAGGCAGGGCACTATATACCTTTGATTATATTTACAGTGTACTTCTGATTTGGATACTTTTGTAAAGTTTTGTTATTTTCTTTCCGTTGTAGCTGTTGGCAAGAGATCTGTCACTTTTTCCTCTCCTGAGATGTGAATCTCAAATCAGTCATGTTAAATCAGAAATATTGGAATAGTCTAATTTTTTAGTGCTAGGGAAAAGGCATTTGGGGATTTTCTGTGAGAAGGGGACGACCGAGGATGAGATGGCTGGATGGCATCACGGACTCGATGGAAGTGAGTCTGAGTGAACTCCGGGAGATGGTGATGAACAGGGAGGCCTGGCGTGCTGCGATTCATGGGGTTGCAAAGAGTCGGACACGACCGAGCGACTGAATTGAACTGAACTGAACTGTGTTTATTTGCCCTGAGAGTTTCTGTGATTCTTGGTGACCAGAGTTTCACGTGTGTCCCACATGGGTGGCTATAAGGACAGGTGTGCCCATTTCAGTTGCATCTTCTATTTCGTAGGCAGTCATCCTGATATAAACACACATGTTTAAGCCATGAGGTCACATGATTGGTGTTAGGCTAATTCTGTTGCCATGAGTCATGCCAGTGATAGAAATGCTGAGGTGGTACAAGCAGGCCACTCGTATGGGCAGGGCTTGCGGTGTGTCAGACCCCTAACCCAGGGTTCCCCTGTGATCTGGTGACATACATTCATGCTAGTTTGGCAACTTTCACTGTATCAGTGAGCCCAGCGTCAGCTAGTTTCTGAGTTAACTCACAATGTTATGATCCCCAAACTTGGAAGAGGTTTACAGGGGACAGATCTGTTGATGGTGATTCCTACTGAATGTGCGAAGCCCTATCCAGTTTCAGAGTCCTTGGGAAGCTTGTTCTCATCCTTTGTGGGTGATTTTTGTGTAAAGGGATCTGCAAGGTCCTTCACGTGGGTCTTTACATCATACCTCTGAGCTTCAAATGCTGACAGTCCCAACTTGCTCCTGGGCTTCCACCTGGCTGTCTAGCCCAGGCTGCTGCACTCTCCCCCACCCCTAGCATTAAAATGTGATCTGTGCCTTTCTCCCCCTCCCTATCCCTGCTGTCACATGCTTGTCTGATGGAGTCCACGGGCCATCAAAGCCTTCCTCATTTACACAGGTGTGCCAACCATAGCTCTCTACCTTGATCTTCATTCAGAGTCTTGTTGAAATGAAAGACAATCAGGGAGAGAGATAATTGGCAAACTGCAACAACTCATTTACAAACATCAACATTTTAATTTTACTGGTGCCAGGTTACCTTCCCCTGCAAAATAGCCTACAAATGGCCCCAACACACCAGTAAAGGACCGATGCTGTCCTTGTGTGTCTGTCTTCCCTTTGCAGAGGAAGAGATTCACCAGGGATGTGGCCACAGAGCATAAAGACTATGCTTTCAGCCTACCTGGTGTGGCCACGAGCTGAAGTTGTGTGCGCATCTGCCTGATCATTCTTCAGGAGAAAGTAGATTGGGTTCTTTTCCTGTTACCTGGAGTGCAGCCAGGTAGACAAGAGAAATACCTGGGGATTGCCAGGCGACCAGGCAGAAGAGCTGGGTGATGCCCATGAGCATGTCTGTGCTTGCAGAGCTGGAAGGTGGGGGGGTGGGGGTCACAGTTCACCTCATGTTCTCATGCCCACCTTTCCCTGGCAGTGAGACACAGCCATGCTCAGCCTTCCAGGATGTGCACCTCTCCTCTGAGGACCCTGCAGCTGGTGGAGATGCAGGTGTGGGGAACAGATTCACAGTGAGTCTCTTACCATTTGGATTAGTGTTGACAAGTCTTTGAAATGTGAAAGTGTTAGTCTCTCAGGCGTGTCTGACTCTTTGCGATGTGATGGACTGTGGCCCACCAGGCTCCTCTGTCCATGGAATTCTCCAGGCAAGAATACTGGAGTGGGTAGCCATTCCCTTCTCCAGGGGATCTTCCCAACTGAGGGACTGAACCCAGGTCTCCTGCATTGCAGGAAGATTCTTTACCATCTGAGCCACTAGGGAAACCCATACAATTCTTTACTACATGGACAAATGAATCATCTGTCCATCCCTCCATTCCTTTATCCACCCATCCATGAACCTACCCACCCATATATCCTTTCATCCATCCATCCAAACCAAAAAAAAGTCTCTGCCCTCATGGAACTTATTTTCTTACTATTAAGGTAGCCAGAGGAAAAAAAAAATTCTTAATCATTGATACCCCCTATTTACCAGATCCCATTCTGTTACTTAATTTTTTACAGCAACATATAAAAAATTAGTCTTTCATTTTCTTGGCTGCCATCATGTTATGTCATAACTCCCTAGTACATAACCCATATCTTGATTATATATATATTCAGTTGCTAAGTCATGTCTAACTCTTTTTTTGACCCCATGGACCATAACCCGCCAGGCTCCTGTGGGATTTCCCAGACAAGAATACTGGAGTGGGTTGCCATTTTCTTCATCTTCCTGACCCAGGGATCAAACCCATATCTCCTGCATTGGCAGGCACATTCTTTACCACTGTATATCTTATTAATGTCATTTTCAGAGAGTCAATTTGTTTCCAAGTTTTTGAGGCATTTACTTCTGTGTCTAAATGACATTCATTCACTCATTCAAAAGGATTTATTCTTTTATCAAATGCTTCTTAAGCAGCAATTGTGTGCACTGTTCTAAGTGCTGGGGGTATAAGAGAGAATCGGACAGACAAGTCTTCTCAGTGGTGCAGCTGGGAGCAACATACCATTCGGTTGTGATCACAAGGGCAAATGTGAGTGAGGCCAAAAGAAAAGGAAAGTATTTAACCAAGTTATTTTCATTCTGTTAAAACTAAAACTAAAAATCTAAAAATGGATGAATTCACCTAAAATCTGCATCCTAACTTAAACATCAATATATAACTGTATGTCACAGCAATAAAGATGTTTATAAGTTCCTCATTTTTCTTCAGTGAATTTTTTTCTGGTTTCTGTAATTGGTGTCATAAAGACATCAGCCCATTTTCACTAATCATTATCCCATTTTTCTCATTAAATATACATGCCATTCATTTTTTGCAGAGGCCTTGGATCTTAGCCACCATTAAATTCAGTCTGTATTATGAAAATCATTTCACGAGCAAAAATTATCACAGATGATTCTAAAATGAATTTAATAGTTTTCTTTTATGTTGAAATCCAGGAATTCTTTTTGATGAACCAAATTGTGAATTCTTCACTTCATGCTAATAAGCCTACTAGTTTTTCATTTCATTCCTGACTTAAATAGAAACATCAGAATATTTTGTTTCCAATTTTAAGCTATATGCTGAATACTACCTAGCTGACATTCTAAGTCATATTTTATTTGGCATTTTCATATATTTTGATGTACTTTCTACTAATATATCTTCCTCACCAATTCCACCTCATTCCAAGTTCCTTTTGTTCTCATTGCTTTCTTTCAATTCTTAATAAAAACTTCATTTATAAGGCACTTTATTTCCATTATAAAGAAGAGAGGAAAACCTTTCAAACAATTCTTTATTGCATGATCAAAGCTATACTTTAAGGGGAACTGCCTCATTTGCTTCCATCTATAATTCAACTGCTCACACTGGCCATTGTTTATTAGATTGTTAAAATGCTATTCTTTTCTTATTTATTATTTTTGGTTGCACTGGGCCTTTATTGCTCTACATGGGCTTTCTCTAGTTGTCATGCATGGACTGTAGAGCTCAGGCTCAGCAGTTGTGGTGTACAGGCTTAGTTGCCCCACAGTATGTGAGATCTTCCTGGACCAGGGATTGAGCCCATGTACACTGCATTGGCAGGCAGATTCTCAACCACTGGACCATGAGGGAAGTCCTAAAATACTTTTCTATTTAGAATTAAACAGTAAGAATCACTACTTTATTTTCAAAACAATTGAGAGAACACAAAATTGCATTGGCATATGAATTTGTATTTCATATATTGTTCTTAAAAGAACAATTCATAGAATTTCATAGAATTAAAAAAAATCATATTAATTCAAAACTCAGAGAATTTTGCTTGCATGCTTAGTCACTTTAGTTGTGTCTGACTCTGTGCGACCCCATGAACTATAGCCAGCCAGGCTCCTCTGTCCATGGGATTTCCCAGGCAAGAATACTGGAGTGGGTTGCCATTTCCTTCTCCAGGCAGTCTTCCTGAAACTCCTGCACTACAGGCCGATTCTTTACCGCTGAGCCACCAGGGAATAACAGTGATCAAAACCGAATTATTCCACGTAGACAGGGCGACCATCCACCCGGGTCCACCTTCCTTAGTGCCTTAATTTTCACAGAAATTGCAACGAGGGCTCTCTGTATAACTCCCAATCAAATGCATACAGAGGATCCCTTGAAAGAAGTGCAGGCTGAACACACACACACACACACATATACACATACCCTGGCTCAGATCAGTTCCTCAGAGAGCTGAGAATTGGATTGCAATGGTTTGGCTTCACACAGAACTTCTCAAACTCACACATTCTTTTGTTTTATCCTAACGGTAGTGAAGTGTGTGAATTGCAAGTGTAACATGTATAAATCTCATCATTGTATTTATTGTAAAGGTGTGGTCAGGACATTATCCATGACACCCCACACTATTATTCTCTTTGTGAAGACTCGTGGGTAAAATTCAAAATATCAGAAAAGTTGGGCTGTCCTAAATTTGTTTGTATCTTAAGGATATTGTGACTCGTAATCAGTATTCATTTTTGCTTTGTCTGCTGGGAATCTTTAGTATTTCTGGCTCATTCCTGACTTCCAATCAGGATGATATGAAATGAAATTCTAGGGTATAATCAGGCTGCAATTTCTTAATTATGTTTTTCTTTTACCTTGACTTTTCAGCTATTTAATCTAACAGTTAAGAGCTTAAGGCCTTGGACCTGACTTGAATTCTAGCTTTACTGCATACTAACTGTATCACATTGTGCAAATTAAAGTCTCTTTAAATCCCATTTTTTTCATCCCCAAAAATGGAGATAATAATGCTGCCTACAAAAGGGCTATTGTAGATAAAGTGCAATGGTGTAGGTAAAAGTTCTAGCATGTGCCTGCTGGCATGGTAAATGCTTAATAAGTAATTTTTGAAAATTATGTATTTTTGTATGCCTCTCAGAAACCTTATAAAACCAAGTCATTATATCAGCAAACAAACCAATGAATAGCTTTATGAGCTTTTTTTCATACTTGCTTAGACTGGCAAAATATTTTTCTACCTAAAGAGCTATCAGTTCAGTTCAGTCACTCAGTCATGTCTGACTCTTTGTGACCCCATGAATCGCAGCACGCCAGGCCTCCCTGTCCATCACCAACTTCCAGAGTTCACTCAGACTCACGTCCATCAAGTCAGTGATGCCATCTAGCCATCTCATCCTCTGTCATCCCCTTTTCCTCCTGCCCCCAATCCCTCCCAGCATCAGAGTCTTTTCCAATGAGTCAACTCTTCACATCAGGTGGCCAAAGTACTGGAGTTTCAGCTTTAGCATCATTCCTTCCAAAGAAATCTCAGGGCTGATCTTCAGAATGGACTGGTTGGCTCTCCTTGCAGTCCAACGGACTCTCAAGAGTCTTCTCCAACACCACAGTTCAAAAGCATCAATTCTTCGGCACTCAGCCTTCTTTACAGTCCAACTCTCACATCCATACATGACCACTGGGGAAACCATAGCCTTGACTAGATGGACCTTAATAATAATAATATTATTAAGGCAAAATAATATCTCTGCTTTTGAATATGCTATCTAGGTTGGTCATAACTTTCCTTCCAAGGAGTAAGTGTCTTTTAATTTCATGGCTGCAATCACCATCAGCAGTGATTTTGGAGCCCCCCAAAATTGCTTTTTAGTTCCTCTTCACTTTCTGCCATAAGGGTGGTGTCATCTGCATATCTGAGGTTATTGATATTTCTCCTGGCAATCTTGATTCCAGCTTGTGTTTCTTCCAGTCCAGCATTTCTCATGATGTACTCTGCATATAAGTTAAATAAACAGGGTGACATTATACAGCCTTGACGTACTCCTTTTCCTATTTGGAACCAGTCTGTTGTTCCATGTCCAGTTCTAACTGTTGCTTCCTGACTTGCATACAGATTTCTCAAGAGGCAGCTATAGTGATGAGCAAAGGAAAGAGCATGGGCTTTGAAATTGGATAGAGTTGGCCTCAGCACTCAATCTGCAAGTTACCAGCTGTGTGAACTTGAACTGTGAATATTTCTGGTTCCCTTGGACCACCTTCAGGTCCTGAGTTTCCAGTCACTGCCTTGCTAGGATTGTCTTTCTTGGTTCTGGCTTTAGAAGACAAACAAATGTATATAGCCCAAGCTTGTGTGCAGCTGCTTCATTCAAAACGGTGTGCCCCTCTCTGTCCCACTGTGTAGACATTGGGGCCCCTCTGCATGGTCCCCTGTGCTTACCACTGACCATTAGTACAGTGTTATTGTTTATATTCTGATGCTTCCCACTCACCATAGCAGACACCTCTTTTTTTCTTCTCTCTTTTGTTCCTCAAATCCACACTGTAGTGATGTTGGCCTCCTGTAGCTACCTCCAGTGTGTGATCGTGTCTCCCTTGTTACAGTCACTGGACAAGAAAAAGACAGCTAATATACGCCAATTACTGTTCTTTCAGTTCAGTTCAGTTCAGTCGCTCAGTCGTGTCCGACTCTTTGCAACCCCATGAATCGCAGCACACCAGGCCTCCCTGTCCATCACCATCTGCCGGAGGTCACTCAGACTCACGTCCATCAAGTCAGTGATGCCATCCAGCCATCTCATCCTTGGTCGTCCCCTTCTCCTCCTGCCCCCAATCCCTCCCAGCATCAGAGTCTTTTCCAATGAGTCAACTCTTCGCATGAGGTGGCCAAAGTA
>SJYT01000847.1:55576-76624 GCA_006410635.1 Cephalophus harveyi | reverse complement strand
GAATGTTGAGCTTTAAGCCAACTTTTTCACTCTCCTCTTTCACTTTCATCAAGAGGCTTTTTAGCTCCTCTTCACTTTCTGCCATAAGGGTGGTGTCATCTGCATATCTGAGGTTATTGATATTTCTCCCAACAATCTTGATTCCAGCTTGTGTTTCTTCCAGTGCAGCGTTTTTCATGATGTACTCTGCATATAAGTTAAATAAGCAGGGTGACAATATACAGCTTACTTAGGTGATAGTTGAGGAATTGATGGGTAAATACTTGTCCTCAAATATCTCTTCCAAGAATGTGGGATTAGACTAGAGGGAGTGTGTCTAGGCCCGTATGCAAATGTGGTTACTCTCCTTGCTGTGCTTCTTATCAGGTGTGTCCTCCTGAGACAAGCGGGAACTGCATTTGGCTCGCAGGGGATGAGAGGGGTGGCTCCCTCCTGTGCGTCCTGTCAGAGGCTGAGGCAGGGAAAATGGAAGAGAGTCCAGACTGCACTTCTGACGGCAGTGGAGCTTTGTACATCTGAGGAGCATGGCCCACCTAGTCTCTCTGAGTCAGAAGGTTTCTGGGTAACACTGGGCAGCCAGGGCTGAGAGCTCATCTAGGTCCCCCTTCTCTGCTTGGTCAGTGCTTGTGGGAGGCAGGCCTATGTTGGCTCATGGTGGACGGTGAGATCAGAGCTGGAGGAAGAGGCAGTGGGAACCACCTCACCCAACTGGCACATACCCCAGCTCATCCTCGCCTTTGCTGATCACACTGGGGAGATGCTGTGCCAAATAACCAGCTGCAGCTGCTGGGTGTGGCCCCACAGGCTGTGAGGCTAGGATTGATCTGCGGCAGGACTCTCCTGCTGGGTCAGGGCCATCTTGCCACCTGTGGCCTCCCTTCATCCCCAGCCGAACCTGTCCCTTGAGCAGTGAAGTTGGAGAGGTGTTCAGATTCAAAGGACATCTGGTCCTATGGAGTCAGAGCACTTGGTATTTTTCCATTAAACCAAAGGCAGGCCTTTATTTCAAGATTTGGCCTGTGTCATCTGAAAGGCAGGTAGTGGGAAATTGTCTCATATGTTTGTGGTTGGAGTTTTGGCCATTTCAAATAACAAAGGTATAGAGAATTTGGCCCCTGAGAATAATTCTGGACTCTTCTGGTAACTTCTAGAGAATGGCCTGTCCCCTGGCACCTCTCCAGCAGCATCCCTCAGGTTTCACAGGTACATTGGGATCATCCAGGTGTGCAGCTGCCCAGCACTTCACTTTGTGCCCACAGTTTTCCTCTGCCCAGACTGCTTTCATCCTTGCTGGCTGGGATGACACCAGGGCATTCTTCAGATCTCAGGTCAGGAGTCACGTTTCCTGGAAACCTTGAGGGTTCTGTCTCTCCATCTGGGTAAAATTCACCATGCTGTGTGTGCCCAGGTCAACATTGGTCAGACCACATCACTGTTGACGTGGGCAAGTGCAGTGCCCTGCCAGTCCCAACTCCCTTGTGTATAAAATGGGACTAAAGACACCTGTGATCATGTGGCAGGGTTATGCCAGCTCACTTGTGCCAAGCAATTAACGCATGATCTGATGCTTAGTAAATTTTCAACAAATGACTGCTGCTGTCTCCTACTGACACATTGGGTTAGAAATCTCCAGAGAGTAGTTCAGATCCTGGCACTGAGGGGCTACTCAGTAATGGTCTGAAAATGAATGTTTGAGGCTTGAGAAGGTAACAGCCTAGTGGGATGTGATGGGGAGGGAAGTGGGGGGTGGGAGGGGACATGGGTGAACCTATGGCTGATTCGTGTTGATGTTTGGTAGAAAGCAATGCAATACTGTAAGGCAATTACCCTTCAATTAAAAGTAAATAAATTTTAAAAGAAGAAAGAAAAACTAGTGGCTCAGATGGTAAAGAATCTGCCTGCAATACAGGCAGAACTGGGTTCAATCCCTGGGAAGATCCCTTGGAGAAGGAAATGGCTCCCTACTCCAGTATTCTTGCCTGGAGAATTCCATGGACAGAGGAGCCTGGCGGACTACAGTCTATGGGGTTGCAAAGAGTTGGACAAGACTGAGCAACTAAGAACCATGTCAGTTGGTAAAATTAATGGTGATTATAACCATTTTTTGAACTAATGGTCATTTGTGCCTAATTACTAGACAGTACAGTAAGTGCTCTACAAACTTAACAAGCACTTCCATTATATTTTCTATGTTCTGGACATGTTTTAGGTATAGTAACTCCTTTGAGACTCACAGTAACCCTATAAAGGGTGCTCAGTCACTCAGTCATGTCTGACTCTTTGCAGTCCCATGGACTGGAGCCCGCCATGCTCCTCTACCCATGGAATTCTCGATGCAAAAATACTGGCATGGGTAGCCATTTCTTTCTCCAGCAGATCTTCCCAACCCAGGGGTCAAACCCAGTTCTCCTGCATTGCAGGCAGATTCTTTACCACTAGAGTCACCTGGGGCCTTATTAATTTTAATATCATAATTTGCATTTATAGACGAGGAGGCTGGGGCAGGGCAGGATTAGTACACTCATCCTAAGGTCAGGCAGCACAGCCAGAACTTTGGCCATGTGGCCCAACATGATTCTGCAGCAACCTTGCCAGACTCCACCATGATAAGCCACGCATGGAACCCACCCAAGTGAAAGGGGGCCCCTGTGGCTCAGACCTTTTTAGACCAGAGGCAGGTGGTCTTTGGTCTTGGATGGATTGAGCATCCTCCAGAGAAGGCACAGCTTTGCGTTTATATTCCAACTATGTACACAGTCCCAGATGGAGCCCCTCAAAGCAGGCAGCTCGGGAAGACGGCAGGGGCAGGGAGATGCTGGGGTGGAGGGGCTGGGCATGGAGAATGGAGCTGAAGAAGGGGCAGCAAAGGGGTCCCCTTCCCACAATAAGGAGTGAGAAGGCCCCTCTAGGATCTGCTTTGGCGTCAGCTGCCAGCCCTGCCGAGGGAGCCCTTCTCTCCTGCTAGGAATCGAGGCCTGTCATCCCTGCGTGCCTGTGTAGCATCCTGAGAAACGGAGGGTGTCAGTGTGGCTTTACAAACAACTACTTCATTGTGGTTGTGCACTTTTTATTGATGTATAATATACCTACAAAGGGGTGACCAGATTACGTGTTGTATTAATCACATTTTTTTATTTTCTATATTTCTGATGTTTTGACGTCTTGAGACCTTCAACACTCTGGAGGGGCTGCCCCTCCTAAAGTTGGCTGGCTCCTAAAGACAATAAACTCCTTTCATATACAAACCAACCAATCCAGAGCCCACATCCCAACCACCTCCCCTATGAGACTCTCACTCGGGGCTACTGTCCCCCTGCCCTGATCACCCAGGGCCAGGTGCCAGACCACTAGGGAAGACCCTCCTCCCTGGAGCCCTGATATTGTTCCAATCAGCCAGTCCTGAGCCTGCTGACCCTGCCTCAGCGGTTCATTTCCATGGAAGCCATAGTCCAGGCTCCTGCCCGTGATTCTGCCTCCCTCTTGACACCCTGGTGCCTTCCCTTTACCTGCCCTCACCCCTGTGGCACAGGGCACTCCTTCCTCGTAGGAACTGTGACCAATAAACTATCTTTACAATAGTTGTTGTCTCCTGATCTGTTGGACTGGCCACATCTGAGCAAGAATGAAACCTACATTTTGAAACTTGTATGTATGGCCGGTGGATGTCACCAGCACCCAGGTCAAGAATCGATATCAGTAGCCCTTCCACACACTTTGCTCTTTTGTGATCCAACAAATACTCAGTGCTTTCCTCTCATTCAGTTCAGTTCAGTTGCTCAGTCATGTCCGGCTCTTTGCGACCCCATGAATTGCAGCACGCCAGGCCTCCCTGTCCATCACCAACTCCCGGAGTTCACTCAGACTCGCGTCCATCGAGTCAGTGATGCCATCCAGCCACACAATCACATACCAACTATTTACCAGTTATGTACTGTGTGCTAGAGAGTGTACTGTGAGTCCCTGGAGTGCAGAAACAGCAAAACAGAGTTTTTGGCTTCACCAAGTGTGTCTGTTAGGGGATAAGGCAGTCCTTAATCAAGTCATCACACCCATGAACGTGCAGTAGCAAATGATGACAAGTGCCAGCAGCTAAGCTGCTCTGTGCAGGTCACAATCATGAGTGACCTGCTTCAGAAGGCCTGTTAGGTGGGTGTCTGGGCATCAACATTCTGCACATGAGGACACAAAAAGGAGGCCTTGCCCCAAAGTTGTGCGGCCAGAGAGGCAGAGCCAGATTCGTCCTCGCTGCGCCCTCCCCATGCTGCCAAGATCTCGCCAAGTCACTGACCCTGAGATATAACAGGCTCCTCAGGCTTGGGTAGCCATGCCAAAGTCTCATTACACTGTTGCCCCTCCTCTTATGCCTGATGTTTGGGAGCTGATATACACTAAGTCCCTACATATGAACAAGTTCTGTTCTGAGAGTTCACTCATAAGTCCAATTTGTAAGTCCAACTAGGCACCCAGCTAAACAATTGGTTATATAGTACTGTATTGTAATAGGTTTGCAATACTTTTCACACAAATAATACATAAAATATAAACACAAGGTAAAAAAAACTCCAACATTTTAAACCTTACAGTACAATACCTTGAAAAACACAGTAGTACAATAGAACAGCTGGCATACAGGTGCTGGCATTGAGTGAACAGGCAGGAAGAGTTACTTGCTGGAGGAGGGAGAGGAGGTGGGATATAGAAGAGCTGAAGGGTCATCAGCAATAGGAGAAGGAGGGCAAGCTGCAACTTCACTCATGCCTGATGTTGATGGAATGTTATGTTCATACCTTTGAGTTTGCAAGGTGAAGGTTTGTATACTGGGTTAGATAGTATATAGAAAGAAGAGAAGCGGTGTGGAGCTGGTGATCAAGGTCCTCTCTGTGGGAGCACTTTGTGAGAAACCATGGCCCCCAAACGTGTGACACTGACCCTCATCCAGAGGGATACTATGACCATGTGACAGCCTCAGGTGACAGAGAGATCATAGCCACCTGCCAAATGGGTGGCAGGTACCATGCAGGGGTGTCCACCTGACAGGTGAAGGACTCACTCTGAGCTATGCACTAGCCTAGCTAGTGCATGAGGACATTCAGTTCAGTTTAGTTCAGTTCAGTTGCTCAGTCGTGTCCGACTCTTTGTGACCCCATGAATCGCAGCATGACAGGCCTCCCTGTCCATCACCAACTTCTGGAGTTCACTCAAACTCATGTCAAGCGAGTCAGTGATGCCATCCAGCCATCTCATCCTCTGTCGTCCCCTTCTCCTCCTGCCCCCAATCCCTCCCAGCATCAGGATCTTTTCCAATAGGTCAACTCTTCACATGAAGTGGCCAAAGTATTGGAGTTTCAGCTTCAGCATCAGTCCTTCCAATGGACACCCAGGGCTGATCTCCTTTAGAATGGCCTGGTTGGATCTCCTTGCAGTCCAAGGGACTCTCAAGAGTCTTCTCCAACACCACAGTTCAAAAGCATCAATTCTTCAGTGCTTAGCTTTATTCACAGTCCAACTCTCACATCCATACATGACCACTGGAAAAACCATAGCCTTGACTAGATGGATCTTTGTTGGCAAAGTAATGTCTCTGCTTTTGAATATGCTATCTAGATTGGTCATAACTTTCCTTCCAAGGAGTAAGCGTCTTTTAATTTCATGTAAAGACTAATAGAGTTTTGCCAAGAAAATGCACTGGTCATAGCAAACACCCTCTTCCAACAACACAAGAGAAGACTCTACACGTGGACATCACCAGATGGTCAACACCGAAATCAGATTGATTATATTCTATGCAGCCAAAGATGGAGAGGCTCTATACAGTCAACAAAAACAAGGCCGGGAGCTGACTGTGGCTCAGATCATGAACTCCTTATTGCCAAATTCAGACTTAAATTGAAGAAAGTAGGGAAAACCACTAGACCATTCAGGTATGACCTAAATCAAATCCCTTATGATTATACAGTGGAAATGAGAAATAGATTTAAGGGCCTAGATCTGATAGAGTGCCTGATGATCTATGGACTGAGGTTCGTAACACTGTACAGGAGACAGGGATCAAGACCATCCCCATGGAAAAGAAATGCAAAAAAGGAAAATGGCTGTCTGGGGAGGCCTTACATAGCTGTGAAAAGAAAAGAAGTGAAAAGCAAAGGAGAAAAAGAAAGATATAAGCATCTGAATGCAGAGTTCCAAAGAATAGCAAGAAGAGATAAGAAAGTCTTCCTCAGCAGTCAATGCAAAGAAATAGAGGATAAAAACAGAATGGGAAAGACTAGAGATCTCTTCAAGAAAATTAGAGATACCAAGGGAACATTTCATGCAAAGATGGGCACAATAAAGGATAGAAATGGTCGGGACCTAACAGAAGCAGAAGATATTAAGAAGAGGTGGGAAGAATACACAGAACTGTACAAAAAAGATCTTCACAACCAAGATAATCACAATGGTGTGATCACTCACCTAGAGCCAGACATCCTGGAATGTGAAGTCAAGTGGGCTTTAGAAAACATCACTATGAACAAAGCTAGTGGAGGTGATGGAATTCCAGTTGAGTTATTTCCAATCCTGAAAGATGATGCTGTGAAAGTCTGCACTCAATATGCCAGCAAATTTGGAAAACTCAGCAGTGGCCACAGGACTGGAAAAGGTCAGTTTTCATTCCAATCCCAAAGAAAGGCACTTCCAAAGAATGCTCAAACTACTGCATATTTGCACTCATCTCGCACACTAGGAAAGTAATGCTCAAAATCCTCCAAGCCAGGCTTCAGCAATATGTGAACCATGAACTTCCTGCTGTTCAAGCTGGTTTTAGAAAAGGCAGAGGAACCAGAGATCAAATTGCCAACATCCGCTGGATCATGGAAGAAACAAGAGAGTTTCAGAAGAACATCTATTTCTGCTTTATTGACTATGAGGACATTAGGAGGGGGTAAAATTTGACCTTGTCCTCGAGGGAGGGGTGGGATTCAGGTGTACTTCTCTGGTCACCCTCAGAGTTTGGTCCATGCAGTGGAGCTGGGTACCACTGACACACAAAATCCCTACAGCCCGGGGGACACAGTCCTGAGTCAGCAGCCCTGGCTGCCTGCCGGCATCCAAGCAGCTCTGCCACCGCAGAGAACTTTCAAGCAGAGACCACGCAATGTCCTCAGATGGAAGGACATTGTTTTCTAACTCAGTCTGGGATGAACATGTGACATCCTTTGGGAGTCAGGCCTAAACAAGCCTCTGACTGTCCTCAGATGGGCCGCAGGTACACAGAATGAGCTGCGCTGAGGGCCAGGCGTCTCACTAAGAGCAGGGTTACCTTAGGCAAAGCCTTCAAACTTCACTTCCTAACTGGGGGTTTGGACAAACTGGCATTTCACATCTTAAGAATCATTGAATCATTGGCTGACAGAGTGTCTCGAACAGGACAGATGAAGACCACAGTTAGAGAATCCCAAAAAATAGCCCTGCAAAGCTTGGCCGGCCCAGTGAAGCTGATCCACGATTATAGGCTACTGTCCTTCCTGCCAGGCAGAGCTGTTTCCTGGGCTGCAAGTGGAAATATACTTCAGGATGGAGGCAGCTGGTGCCTTGAAGGAAGGTAGGGCTTTAACAGGATTGAATTCTGATTTGGTCACTTATTAGCTGTGCAACCTTGCATAAGTTACTTAGCCTTACTGAGCTGGCCTCTGCATTGATCCAGTGGGAATACAATGCAAGTCTTGCTCGGTTGAGTTAGAATAGACTTCAGACATGTCTGGACCTTGCCCAGCATGGAACATGCAGCTCTGGGGCTCTGCTTTTACACATCCACATGGCCACATTCTTTCACAGCCTTAGGCGACACATGACAGTCACAGGGTCAAACAGCTAAGCCAAGTACTCTGGCAGCAGTAGGCTGACCCTCAGTGGTAGCACAGGGATACAAGGATGCTATGTTCTTTTTGTATCTTCTTGCCTTTTTTCCCCCTCCTCTGGGACTCCCTGTGCAAAGCAACTTAAACAGGTAAACTGCGGAATCAAATTTTGGGGTTGGTCAAAATGTTCTTTGGGTTTTTCTGTAAGATGTTAGGGAAAACCTGATCGAACCTTTGACTCACCCAATATTACTGAGCACAGACATCAGTGACCTCAAATACACCTGCCCTTGACTGACCTCACTGTGTGAACACACAAGGCTCAGAGGCTCATCCCTCAGAGAACCTTGCTACATAGTTTCCCCAGGAGCATAAATGCCCAGGAAATATTTCCACATCAGTAAGAGACAGCTGGGCCCCCTTTGTGACTTGTAGGAGAGAAGTGTGCTTGGAAGAGATTTAACTCTCTCTTTAGTTTTTCTATGCTGTTTCTTTGTTCCCTGTCTTGACCCAACAGTGCCTCAGAAGCTCTGAAAGAAAAAAGTCTCCACTATATCGAAATGACTTGAAGTCATGTAATAAATTAAATCTTTTACATAAATCTTAGTAATTTCCATTAAATATGTCAAAAAATAACAGGAAAAACATGCCATAAAAATGACTAGCTTTGCCCACACACATACTCATCATATATGTATAGAAAACACTGTTCCCAGTCTTGATAAATCCACAAATCAAATTATGTTTGCTTTGCTTGGGGCAAGGAGATATTCGGGTGCCACTCTATTTCTGTGACTGAAATATCTGCCCTTTCTAGGTTAGAGAGCTATATTTTATCTGCTTTTAGGGGCAAGAATCAGGATTCAGGAAAGATACATTCTTTGGTTCCCAGACTTAGGACAGATTTTGCCAGCTGCCAGCACATATTGTCCTTTATTGTAAATGCTGGAGTCATGTTGTCCCCCAGCTTTGAATGCAGGTGGAAGGATATGTATGTTAATCTATGATCATATGATGCTAATTCTGATAATGAAGATCCGCTAACCTAAGGGTACTCCAGAGACCATTTATCTTGCTTACCAGATGGTATCAAATATGCCAGTCTTTGAGAGGGCATTGGGATGGTTTAACCAGGAATTTTATCTTTGTATATTAGCCTTAAATTTTAAAAGTCAAAAGTATAAAAATCTACTGCAGGTCTGATCTTTTTTTCCGTCCTCATTTAGATGTCTTGTAACCAGCTTCTCAGTTATGTGATTAGCATTTACCCTAATGATTTAGGGTAAATGTGTGATTTAGCATCTCACAATCAATTTCATTTCTCCCCTTTCCCTTGTTTCTCTAAAAATGTTTTTATTAAATATCTAGTTAAATATTTTGTTAGCTATTAAGTAGAATTTTCACTGCTACTTATGATGCAGAAAGCTGCAAGATCACATTGCTCCTACCTGATGAGAAAGATCTAAACAATCTGCCAAATTTTAACTTTTTAAAGGCCCTACGTAGAGCTGAGGCTGTTGAGCTCCTAATGAAGGTAAACAAAAGGAGCAGCTGTGCAATTGTTCGCTAGTACCTCAGACAGATCAAATGCAAGCGTGTCAGTCACACAAAAGCACTTTGAGGAGATGAAAGTACTCAAGGTTGAGGGCCTTGCGATGGGGAGATTGATCCTGGATTATGCAGGTGAGTCCAATGTAATCACACAAGTCCTTGGAAGTGGAGAGATTTTCCTGGCCACAGAGAAATGGCAGCACGAGAAAAACTCTGCCCTCTGTTCCTGGCTTTGAAAACGGAGGAGGGGGGTCACAAGCCAAGGAACATGGGTGACCCACTTTTATTAAATAGCAAGTCGTATATAAGATAAAAGTCAGTTGATGAGAACAATAAACGAAAGAAAGCTGGAATGGTTATTATCAGACAAAACCAATTCTTAAGCCCAGAATCTCACCAGAGTTAAGGTAAGTCTTTTTATGACAAAGGAATCCATGCCCTAAGATGATATAATAGCTCTAAATGTGTATGCATCTAAAAACACAGCTCCAAAATGCATAAACAAAAAATGACAGAACGGAAAGGAGAGTCCTATTCACAATTTCAGTTGGATATATCAGCATTCCTCTCTCAGTACTTGATACAACCATTCAACCACATAGCAGTAGGATACAGAAATTTGAATAACGCAGTTGTGGGATCTGGTATTTGCACCTCTGGGTCCTCCTCTCTGCATATCACTATCACATGTCATAGTGGTAGAAGTGGTGGTCTCCCACATGCAAGGTGAGGTTTGAAAAGATACTGACTCCTGTCCTGGGGCTCACACCCTATCTCGGTCTACTCACCCCCTCTCGGTCTACTCACCCTGTGGGGGAAGCTAGTGTGTGATCAGCCCTAAATAGAGGACAGCATGGCCAGGAACTGAATCCTTGAGGCCATCTGCCAGTAGCCTCATAACAGAGCTTGGCACTGAATGCTCCAGCTGCAACCAAGTTTTCAGCAACTCTGGCCAACATGTTGGCCGCAACCCTACAAGAGACTCTGAGTCAGAACTACTTACCTAAGCCACTCCCAGGTTGCTGACTCTCAGAAACTTTATTATTTCGGGGTAATTTGTCATACATAATTACATAATACAACTGCCAAGATTTGATATAATTGTGATTATAGCCTCAGTCCAGTTCAGTTCAGTTTAGCCACTCAGTCGTGTTCAACTCTTTGCGATCCCATGAATCACAGCACGCCAGGCCTCCCTGTCCATCACCAACTCCCAGAGTTCATTCAGACTCACGTCCATCGAGTTGGTGATGCCATCTAGCCATCTCATCCTCTGTTGTCCCCTTCTCCTCCTGCCCCCAATCCCTCCCAGCATCAGAGTCTTTTCCAGTAAGTCAACTCTTCGCATGAGGTGGCCAAAGTATTGGACTTTCGGCTTTAGCATATCAGTCCTTCCAATGAACACCCAGGGCAGATCTCCTTTAGAATGGACTGGTTGGCTCCCCTTGCAGTCTAAGGGACTCTCAAGAGTCTTCTCCAACATCACAGTTCAAAAGCATCAATTCTTCAGCACTCAGCTTTCTTCATAGTCCAACTCTAACATCCATACATGACCACTGGAAAAACCATAGTCTTGACTAGATGGACCTTTGTTGGCAAAGTAATGTCTCTACTTTTGAACATGCTATCTAGGTTGGTCATAACTTTCCTTCCAAGGAGTAAGCGTTTTTTAATTTCATGGCTGCAATCACCATCTGCAGTGATTTTGGAGCCCCCCAAAGTAAAGTCTGACACTGTTTCCACTGTTTCCCCATCTATTTCCCACGAAGTGACCAGATGCCATGATCTTAGTTTTCTGACTCCACCTAAAAAGAGCAAAGTATACATTCTTTTCAATTACCCAAAGTAATTTCATTAAAATAGATAATATGCTGAACCATAAGACAAATCACATTGCTCATAATTTAATTTTTTTCAACTTTGTTTTTCATCATTTCTTTTTTTTTCCCCCCCTTTGGTTTTTGAATTTTTGCTTGTTTGCTTGTCTTGACCGTACCACATGATATGCAGGGTCTTAGTTCCCTGACAAGGGATTGAACCGATGTTCCCTGAAGTGCAAGCATGGAGTCTTTTAACCACTAGACTGCCAGGCAAGTCCCTCTTTTCTTTCTTCCTTTCTTTCTTCTTTTTTAAAATTAGACCTCCCACCATGGATATACTTCCTGGTGCTTGAAATAAATTCATCAGAATTTATTTCTAAAAACCAAGGGTCTGTTTGTGCTTAATTTACAATTTTTATTTATAAGAAATAACTTTTTTACCTCTTCCATCTGTGAAAGTTATTTTGACTGATATAATTTTGGGTTGGTGGTTCTTTTCTTAGCACATTGAGGACATTATTCCACTGTCTTCATTTTGCTATTAAGAAGTTAGATGCAAATCTATTTGTCATCCCTTTGTAGGCAGTTTGTCTTTTCTCTCTAATTGCTTTTAAGGTGTTTCGTCCAGGCCAGGAATCAACAAACAGCTCGCATACCAAATCTGAGGCACCAGTGGTTTTTGTAAATAAGATTTTGTTGGACTACAGCCTGGCTCACTCTTTTGCATACAGTAGCTGCTTTTGTTCTTCAACAGCAGAATTAGTAGAGGTAATGCCAAGGGTTTGGCCTGCAAAACCTAAGCTTTTACCTTCCCTTTGTAGGCAGTTTGTCTTTTCTCTCTAATTGCTTTTAAGGTGTTTCGTCCAGGCCAGGAATCAACAAACAGCTCGCGTACCAAATCTGAGGCACCAGTGGTTTTTGTAAATAAGATTTTGTTGGACTACAGCCTGGCTCACTCTTTTGGATACAGTAGCTGCTTTTGTTCTTCAACAGCAGAATTAGTAGAGGTAATGCCAAGAGTTTGGCCTGCAAAACCTAAGCTTTTACCTAACTGACCCTTTTAAGAAAAAGTTTGCTGACCCTCAGTCTATGGTATTTTGCATTTTGAATTGTCTTTTTAATCCTGCTTACGATTCTTTGGGATAGTTGAATCTAATGATTTTTATCTTTTATAAGTTTTAGAAAATTCTACTTTAAATACTGTCTCTGAAACTATTTATCTATTTCTTCTTTTGGAATTCCAGTATTCATTTATTAGTCCTTCTCATTCTTTTACCATTTCTCTTAATCTTTCTTTAAAATTTTCTCTCTCTGTTCTTTATACCTCATTCTACATACTAGCTTCAGATTTATTTTCCATTCTCTAATTTTCTCTTCATCTGTATCTCATCTGCTGTTAAACTCAACATGAAGTTTTAAGTTTCAATTATCGTGTTTTTAAATTTTCTCAACCTCATATAGGGCTTCTCTGGAGGCTCAGTGGTAAAGAATCTGCCTGCCAGTGCAAGAGATGGGAGACCATTCATCATTTGTCTTTCTCTTTCACTTAGCATAATGCCCTCAAGTTTCATCCACATTGTTTTAGATAGCAATATTTCCTTCTTTTTTTATGACTATGTTGTGTTCATATATATGTATATACACATGAACATATAAATCAAATTTTTTGTATCCATTCATCCATCCATTGATGGACACTTACGTACTTACGTGCTTCCACATCCTGGGAATTATTAGTAATGCTGCAATGAACATGCTTTGGGAAGAGGGCACAGATCTTACAAGAGTAAGCTCTTAAAATGTACAAGACACGGGTTCAATCCCTGGGTTGGGAAGATTCCCTGGAGAAGGAAATGGTTACTCATTTAAATATTCTTGTCTGGGAAATCTCATGGACAGAGGAGTCTGGTGGGCTATAGCCCATGGGACTGCAAAAAGAGTCAGACATGACCTAGCAACTACACAGTAACAACAAAAACCTCATTTAAAACTTTTATTCTTTAAATACATTATATAAATGCTTTTATATTCTATCTGAAAAGAGTTCTAATTTTTCAATTTTTTGTGGGTCTGATTCTGCTTTTTTTTTTTTTTTTTTTTCTTCTGAGTCTCTCTCTTGGAGACTTTGGAGAAAGAAGGAAATGGCAACCCACTCCAGTATTCTTGCCTATAGTATTCTGTGGACAGAGGAGCATGGTGGGCTGCTGTCCATAGGGTCAAACAGAGTTGAACACGACTGAAGCGACTTAGCATGCATTGGAGGAGGAAATGGCAACCCACTCCAGTATTCTTGCCTGAAGAATCCCATGGACAGAGGAGCCTGGTGGGTTGCCGTCTATGGGATTGCACAGGGTCGGGCGCGACTGAAGTGACTTAGCAGCAGCAGCAGCATGGAGACTTATTTCCTTGATATTAAATGATATTTTTATTATGACCTCATAATTTAGATTTTAGCTGTGGAAACTGAGTTTTCCTGTGAAACTGGTTTTCTCTAGGGATGGTTTGCATCTGTCAGTTGCTTGGGGATACTCAGGGTTTTTTTTTTTTTTTTTTTTTTTGCTCTTTATTTTTTATTTTACTTTTTTACTTTACAATACTGTATTGGCTTTGCCATACATTGACATGAACTAATTGACATATAACATTATATTTAGAGAAGGCAATGGCAACCCACTCCAGTACTCTTGCCTGGAAAATCCCATGGATGGAGGAGCCTGGTAGGCTGCAGTCCATGGAGTTGCACAGAGTCGGACACAACTCAGTGACTTCACTTTCACTTTTCACTTTCATGCATTGGAGAAGGAAATGGCAACCCACTCCAGTATTCTTGCCTGGAGAATCCCAGGGACGGGGGAATCTGGTGGGCTTCTGTCTGTGGAGTCGCACAGAGTCAGACACGACTAAAGCAACTTAGCAGCAGCAGCAGCAACATTATATTAGTTTTAGGTATACAACATAATGATTTAATATTTGTATATCATGAAATGATCACCACAATAAGCCTAGTTAACATCCTTCAACACAATAATTGCAAATTTTTTTTTTGGCAGTATATATATATACTGTCAATGCAGGAAACTCAAGAGATGAAAGTTCGATCTCTGGGTTGAAAAGATTCCCTGGAGGAGGAAATGGCAACCCACTCCAGTATTCTTGCCTGAATAATCCCATGGAGAGAGGAGCCTGGTGGGCTAAAGTTCATGGGGTTATAAAGAGTAGGACACGACTGAGCGACTGGGCATGCATGCATGCATGCATATATATATATATATATATTCAGCATTCTTAGATATATATATATTCAGCTGTGGACTTCTCTGTAGCTCAAATGTTGAAGAATCTGCTTGCAATGTAGGAGATCCAGGTTCAACTTCTGGGTCGGGAAGATCCTCTGGAGAAAGGAATGGAAATCCACTCCAGTATTCTTGCTTGGAGAATCCCATAGACAGAGAAGCCTGGAGGACTATAGTTTGTGGGGTCACAAAGAACTGAACACAACTGATGGACTAACACTTATATATTCAGCTGTGCTGGGTCTTAGTTGCAGCACGTAGGGTCTTTGGTCTTCATTCTGGGTCTTAGTTGCAGCATGCAGGATCTCTGATCTTCATGACAGCATGTGGGATCTTTAGTTGCGGCATGCAAAACTTTAGTTGTGGCATGTGGAATCTAGTTTCCCAGCCAGAGATTGAACCCAGGCTTCCTGAATTGGGAGTGTGGAGTCTTAGCCATGGGAAGTCCCAAATTTCTTTTCTCTTGTTATGCAAACTTTTTAAGACCTACTCTCTTGACAACTTTCAAATATATAATACAGTATTATTAACTATAGTCACTATGCTGTACATCACATGCCAAGGACTCATTTATCTTATAACTGGAAATTTGCACCTTTTGACCACCTTCACCCATTTTTCCACCTCCAACTCCCTGCCTCTGGCAACCACCAATCTGTTCTTTCTATCTATGAATTTGTCTTTAATTTTTGAAGATTCCACATAAAAGTAAGACCATTCATCGTCTGTCTTTCTCTGTCTGACTTATTTCACTTAACATAATGCCCTCAAGGTTCATCCACATTGTTCTGAATGGCAAGATTTCCTTTTTTTTTTTTATTTAAAAGCTTTTTATTTTTATTTTTTTTAATTTTAATTTTTACTTTATTTTGCTTTACAAGTGGTACATATACACAATGGAGTATTACTCAGCCATTAAAAAGAATACATTTGAAACTGGAGCCTATTATACACAGTGAAGTAAGCCAGAAAGAAAAACACCAATATAGTATACTAACACACATATATGGAATTTAGAAAGATGATAATGATAACCTTCTATGCAAGACAGCAAAAGAGACACAGATGTATAGAACAGACTTTTAGATTTTCTTCCTTTTTGTGACTGAGTATGTTGTGTTCATATATATGGATACACACATAAACATATATCTCACATTTTCTGTATCTATTTATCCATCTATTGATGGACACTTACATACTCATGTTGCTTCCATGTCCTGGGAATTATAAGTAATGCTGCAATGAACATGATATAGGAAGAAGGCATAGAGTGACTTTGTTTTCTTTGGATAGATACCCAGTAGGCGAACTGATGGATCATAGGGTAGTCCTATTTTAATTTTTGAGGAAACTCCATATTTTTTTTCACAGTGGCTACACCAATTTGCATTCCCATCAGCAGTTGACAAGTGTTCCTTTTTCTCCACCTTTTGGCCAACACTTGTCTTTTTGATAGTAGCCGTTCTAACAGGTGTGAGGTGATATCTCATTGTAGTTTGAACTTGTATTTCTCTGATGATTAGCGGTGTTTCATACTCTTGTTGGCCCGTTGTAGTTCTTTTTTTTTCAATTTTTATTTTTTAAAATAAATTTATTTATTTTAATTGGAGGCTAATGACTTTACAATATTGTAATGGTTTTGTCATACACTGACATGGCTCCGCCCCGGGTGTACATGTATTTCCCATCCTGAATCCCCCTCCCATCTCGCTCCCCATCCCATCCCTCTGGGTCATCCCAATACACCAGTCCTGAGCACCCTCCCTTTGTAGTTCTTCTTGGAAAAATGTCTGTCTAGCTCCTGTGCCTATTTTTTAATTAGGTTAAGTTGTATGAGTTTTTTTTTTTTTCTTGTATTTTGTGTGTTAACTACTTATTGAATATATAATTTGCAAGTATTTTCTTCCATTTAGTAGGTTTCCTCATTTTGTTAATGGTTTCCTCTGATGTGCAGAAGCTTTTTAGTTTGATGTAGTCCCACTTGTTTATTTTTGCTTTTGTTGCCTTTTCTCTTGGCATGAAATCCAAAAAATCATTGTAAAGGAGCTTACCTACTATATTTTCTTCTAGGAGTTTTAAGTCTTTAGGTCTTACATTCAAGCCTTTAATCTATTCTGAATTAATTTTTGTGTATAGTGTTAGATAGTGAAACAGTTTGATTCATTTGCATGTGGAAGTACAGTTTTCCCAACACAATTCATTGAAGAGACTGTCCTTTTTCATTGCATATTCTTGGTGCCTTTGTTGTAAATTAATTGACAATATATACAAGGATTTATTTCTGGGCACTCAATTCTGTTCCATTGATTTATGTATCTGTGAAGAGTTGACTCATTGGAAAAGACTCTGATGCTGGGAGGGATTGAGGACAGGAGGAGAAGGGGATGACAGAGAATGAGATGGCTTGATGGCATTACCAACTGGATGCACATGAGTTTGAGTGAACTCTGGGAGTTGGTGATGGACACGGAGGCCTGGCGTGCTGCAGCTCATGGGGTTGCAAAGAGTCGGTCACGACTGAGCAACTGAACTGAACTGATGCCAATACTATACTGCTTTGATTACTATAGCTTTGTAATAGTGTGAAATCAGAAAGTGTCATATTTCTAGCTTAAGATGATCAAGCTTTGGCTATTTGGGGTCTTTTGTGATTCCATACACATTTCAGGATGGTTTTTTCTACTTCTGTGAAAAATGTCATTGAAATTTTGAAAGGAATTGTATTGAATCTGTAGATTGCTTGGTGGTATAGACATTTCAACAATGCTAATTATTCTAATCCATGAACAAATAATATCTTTCCATTTATTTGTGTCTTTAATTTCTTTCACCAGTTTCTTATAGTTTTTACTGTAGAGGTCTTTCACCTCATTGATTAAATTTATTGCTAGGTATTTAATTTTTTTTATGCAATTGTGAGATTGTTTTCTTAACTTCTCTTTTGGATAGTTCATTATTCACATATAGAAACCCAAATGATTTTTACATAGTGATTTTATATCCTGTAACTTTACTGAATTTGTTTGTTCTAACAGTTTTTTGATGGGGTCTTTGATTTTCTTTTTTTAATTTAATATCATGTTATCTATAAATAGAGATTTACTGCTTTCTTTCTTAGTTGGATGCCTTTTATTTCTTTTTCTTGCCTAAGTTTTCTGGCTAGGACTTCCAATATTATGTTAAATAAAAGTGTCTAGACTGGGCATCCTTTTATTGTTCCCGATCTTAAAGAAAACACTTTCAGCTTTTCACCATTGAGTATGATGTTGGTTCTGGTCTTTTCAGAAATGGCCTTTATTATGGTGGTATATGTTCCTTCTATATCCACTTTGTTGAGAGTTTTTTATCATAAGTGGATATCAAATTTTGTCAAATGCTTTGTCTGTATCTACTGGGATAGTTTTTATTTTTATTTTATATGATTTTTATTCTTCATTTTGTTAATGTAGTATAGCACACATATTTGTTTGCAGATATGAACCATGTTTGCCTCTCTAGAATAAATCCCATTTGATCACAATGTGCGATCCTTTTAATATGTTGTTGAATATATTTGCTAATATTTTGTTGAGAGGTTTTACATTTATGTTCATCAGGGATATTTGTCTATGGTTTTCTTTTCTTGTAGTGACCTTGTCTGGTTTTGCTATTGGGGTAATGCTGGCCTTGTGAAATGAATTTGGAAGTCTTTCCACCTCTTCTGCATTTTGGAAGAGTTTGAGAAGGCTTGGTATTAATTTTTCCTTAAATGTGTAGTAGAATTCACCAGGGAAGCCATCTGGTCCTGGACTTTCGTTTTAGGGAAGTTTTTGATTGCTGATTCAATTTCATTACCAATAAACAGCCTGTTCAGATTTTTTGTTTCTTCATGATTAAGTCTTGTTAGGACGTGTGTTTCTAGAAATTTATTCATTATTTTAGGTTGTTCAATTTGTTGGTATATAATAGTTCATAGTGGGCTCCCAGGTGGCTCAGTGGTAAAGAATCTATCTGCAATGCAGATGTGGGTTTGATCCCTGGGTCAGGAAGATTCCCCTGGAGAAGGAAATAACAACCCCCTCCAGTATTCTTGCCTGAGAAATCCCATGGACAGAGGAGCCTGGGGAGCCCCAGGCCCCCAGTCCCTGGGGTTGCAAAAGAATCAGACATGACCTAACAAGAACAAAAGCGATTCTTAGTAGTAGTCTCATAATACTTCGTGTTTCTGTAGTATCACTTGTAACATCTCCTCTTTTCTTTCTGATTTTATTTATTTGAGTCTTCTCTTTTTCTTGGTGATTCTAGCTAAAGATTTATCTATTTTATTTATCTTTAAAGAAATCAAATCCTCTTACTTTCATCAGTAATTTCTGTTGTCTTTAGTCAATTTATTTCTGCTCTGATATTTGTTAGTTTCTTTATTCTACTACATTTGGGTTTAATTTGTTCTTCATTTTCTTCAGTTCCTTGAGGTGTAAAGTTCAGTTGTTTATTTTAGATATTCCTTGTTCTTGATGTAGGCATTTATCACTAGAATCTTCCCTCTTAGAACTGCTTTTGCTGCATCCCATGTTTTGGTATGCTATATTTTGATTTTCATTTGTCTCAGGATATTGCTTTATTTCTCTTTTGGTTTCTTCTTTGACCCACTGTTTAGTTAGCAAGATATTGTTTAATCACCACTATTTGTCAATTGTCCAGTTTTCTTCTTATAACTGATTTCCAGTTTAATATCATTGTGGTTGGAAAAGATGCTTGATTTGATTTCAGTGTTCTAACATTTATAAAGACTTGTTTTGTGGCCTGATGTATGATCTGTCTTGGAGAATGTGTCATGTGTACCTAAGAAGAATGTGTATTCTGTTTCTTTTAGATGGAATGTTCTATATATGTATATTGAGTCCATGTAATCCAATATGTCATTTAAAACTAATGTTTCCTTACTGATTTTTCTGTCTGAATGCCCTATGCACTGATAGAAGTGGGGTATTGAATATCCACTGTTATTATATTACTCTCTATTTCTCCCTTAAATTTTTTAATACTTACTTCATATGTTTAGGTGCTCTTGCGTTGAGTGCATAAACACTTATAAGTACTGTATCTTCTTTTTGGACTGACCCCAGGACCTGTTTTTGAAGACTGAATCTGAGATTTTCAAATTATACAGATGGTATGAATTCAGGCTGAAAATCCATTTGAGAACTACTGTGTAGTTATGAATTTCAGGGTAGTTTCTTCCTCCACTCCATCCAGGGCCAACGTGAGTCAGCAATTTTTATCATAGTTTGCTGTGAGTGAGGACAAGTTTACTTCTGATTCACCCTTGTACTGAGTATAACCCCTTGGAATCCTAGCATAATGGAGGTGTCTTCTAAAAATTTCTCACCTTGAGCAGGCCCTAAGCTTTCACTCTTGTGTCATGTGTCCCCTGAAGGTGTAAAATCTGAAATGAAATTCACTGCTCTAGCTTTCAAGGTAGATGTTGGCTTCAATGCTTCACTTACCTCTTCAGTTCTCAATTCCTTGAGTTGTTGCCCTTTAGATATTCCTTAGCTTCTCCTCAGACTTACAGTTTTTAAAAGCTGTATCACATATTTTCAAGCACCAAAGATATTTTACAATATAATATGAAAGTAATCCTGTAGGGTTGAAGTCAAAGTAGATAAACTGCCATAGTTTGGAAAACAAAATATTTTCCGATCTAGATATTTGTGGATTAAGATAGTGTTTTTCAAAATGTTTTAACAACATTTTGAAATATTCTCTGCCGTCTACATAAGGACTGTTTACTTAAACTACAGGGTATTATGTCTCAATGAAACCTATTGAATCAAAGTTTTCTATGGGATGGGGCCTAAGAATCTTCACTTTTAACGAGTAACCTTGGTGATTTTGGTGTATACTCTTTTGTGAGAATCCACTAAGTCTTTCATAAAAACTGAGTAATTATCATCTAACTTCAGTGGAGTAGTATGAAGATTAACTAATTAAAGATTATGAAGTTCTTAAAGATTAAAAAAAAGTACTATTGTAGAAGGGCATTGACAAAAAGTCATTAAACTAAACTAGAAATCTATTAAAGCCTTTAAATGGACTTGATTGAAGGAATTAGTCAATAAACTATAAAGTAACAGAAAATCCGCTTTAATGTATGCATTCTACAGTGGATTGTTGAACTTAAATCAGTTCATCTCTGCTTGCTTGGTGACATTGCAAAATGTTTGAATCCTTGAGGGAAGTGCTAAATTTTCCCCAGATATATATAAATGGAAAAAATTTAGGCATCTTCAAATGAGACAGAAATTGTTTACCTTTTATTAGCTAATAAAAATAAATTATTTATTATTCTTTAATAATACACATTCTGATTTTTAAGGGAAGATAAAGGAAAAGGAGTACTTCAAGGCTGTTTATTGTCACCCTGCTTATTTAACTTCTATGCAGAGTACATCATGAGAAACGCTGGGCTGGAAGAAGCACAAGCTGGAATCAAGATTGCTGGGAGAAATATCAATAACCTCAGATATACAGATGACACTACCCTTATGGCAGAAAGTGAAG
>SJYT01000847.1:14739-42275 GCA_006410635.1 Cephalophus harveyi | reverse complement strand
CCCTTAAATCTATTTCTCACTTCCACTGTATAATCATAAGGGATTTGATTTAGGTCATACCTGAATGGTCTAGTGGTTTTCCCTACTTTCTTCAATTTAAGTCTGAATTTGGCAATAAGGAGTTCATGATCTGAGGCACAGTCAGCTCTCAGTCTTGTTTTTGCTGACTGTATAGAACTTCTCCATCTTTGGCTGAAAAGAATATAATCAATCTGATTTTGGTGTTGACCTTCTGGTGATGTTCATGTGTAGAATCTTATCTTGTGTTGCTGGAAGAAGGTGTTTGCTATGACCAGTGCGTCCTCTTGGCAAAAGTCTATTAGCCTTTGCCCTGCTTCATTCTGTACTCAAAGGTCAAATTTGCCTGTTACTCCAGGTGTTTCTTGACTTCCTACCTTTGCATTCCAGTCTCCTATAATGAAAAGGACATCTTTTTTGGGTGTTCATTCTAAAAAGTCTTGTAGGTCTTCATAGAAACGTTCAACCTCAGCTTCTTCGGCATTACTGGTCGGGGCATAGACTTGGATTACCATGATATTGAATGGTTTGCCTTGGAAATGAACAGAGATCATTCTGTCATTTTTGAGATTGCATCCAAGTACTGCATTTCAGACTCTTTTTTTGACCATGATGGCTACTTTATTTCTTCTAAGGGATTTCTGCCCACAATAGTAGATATAATGGTCATCTGAGTTAAATTCACCCATTCCAGTCCATCTTAGTTTGCTGATTTCTATAATGTCTATGTTTACTCTTGCCATCTCCTGTTTGACCACTTCCACTTTGCCTTGATTCATGGACCTAACATTCCAGGTTCCTATGTAATATTGCTCTTTACAGCATTGGACCTTGCTTCTATCACCAGACACATCCACAACTGGGTGTTGTTTTTGATTTGGCTCCATCCCTTCATTCTCTGTAAAATTATTCTCCTTTACTTGAGGATCCTGTTCTTCAGCTCTTCCTTTTAGATTTTTTTGTTCAACCTGTTTTCAGCCCCCAGAATATCCCTTGAGGTATTCTGCCTTAAGCAGCTGAAATGTTAAACAACTGCTACTCATTGTTTTTGACAAATGCCCTGGGAATAGGACTGCTTGCTCTGAGTCAGGTCAAATAAAGACAGTGCTGAGAATGGAGCGTTTCAGTCAGCTGTCAAGCTGTTTAAAGAGTGATAATGCTCTGGGGACAAGTTTTTGGAAGAGTTTCAAACCCATTCTCCCCACTCTAGTGGTTGTTTGGCTGATGACTTTCATAGTCACTGTATTGTTAGGCTATTGGTTTTCTAGGCTAATATGGAGCTAGGGAGATGGGAGTGGAATTAGGACAAGTGAAAATAGTGCAAGCCTCATTGTTCCTACCAATATTCAGCTGTTTTTCTTGAATAACTTTTTTTTGAATTGTTGCAAGACTTTGGTTAACTTTAAGAATTCTGAAACATTGACTTTGGTAACTTTCTTTCTAGTGTTATAGTTGTTGTTATGGAGGAGCTGGGATTTGGAGATTCTTACTCTGCTGTTGCAGAAGTGCTTCCTCTCTTCTCACTTCACATCATTTTAAAAAGCTGTGGAAATGAGGGCCATTCCCTGGAGAAAGGATACGTGAAACTGGCAGTTGTTTTCTAGTGTAGCGGAGCTAAGGAAGTTTTACAGCCCAGTTCTCTAGGTAGGAAATAGTTAGGGATTTGAGACTAAAAGTTGCATAGGTCTGAACTGTTTTCTAAAGGGTTTCTTCTAAATCCTTGGGAATTCATTGATGTAGCAGGTGGCACACTGAGTTTGGAAACCCTGATTACTAATTACAGCTAGCAGGTTGGGTACCTTTACCCTATACCAAAGATTTCTTCATTCTTGGAACACTGTGTCTTCCAAATTTCTTTCACACGTGTGAGTGTGAATCTTGGCTCATTTCCCCAACAAATTCACTTAGCTGTCCACCCTTCCTCCACTGTCCTTTCTTATTGTTACCTCTGTCATTCCTTTCTGTTTCTTAGTTTCTCAATTTGAGTTCTAATAGAACTTTATAATTTTAAAGACCACCGTATGGATCCTAATGCCATAATTTAGAAAAAGAATATGGGTATAGTAGGAACATGGAGAAACACCACACAGGTAAACCTCTGCAATGAAGAACAGAATACATACTGTCACCTAAATCCCTTGGACTGCAAAGAGATCCAACCAGTCCATTCTGAAGGAGATCAACCCTGGGATTTCTTTGGAAGGAATGATGCTAAAGCTGAAACTCCAGTACTTTGGCCACCTCATGAGAAGAGTTGACTCATTGGAAAAGACTCTGATGCTGGGAGGGATTGGGGGCAGGAGAAGAAGGGGACGACCGAGGATGGATGGCTGGATGGCATCACAGACCCGATGGACGTGAGTCTGAGTGAACTTCGAGAGATGGTAATGAACAGGGAGGCCTGGCGTGCTGCGATTCATGGGGTCGCAAAGAGTCGGACACGACTGAGCGACTGAACTGAACTGAACTGAAGTAAATTTGATAGAGACAGAGTAAAGGTACAAAGTAGGAGATTAAATAGTTAATCTCACTAGGGAATTGTATGCAAAAAAATATGGAAATATGGGAGACCCCTTTAAGTTAATGATTACACAAGAAAGCAAGTTTGATTAACCGCAAAACCAAGCAGGTTTGCTTAGCAAGAAAACCAGGCAACAGATGCACAAGATATGCCCCCAAACAATAAAACAGCGGTGGTACGAGACCCACATTGTGCCCTGTGAGCTCAGGAAGTTAGGGCACACTCTGCACACATAAAAAGCAGTAACTTGTAGACCTAGCCTAAACATGTAGGGACAAGGAAACTTCCCTACCCAACTTTGAGGAGGAGCTCATGATAGAAGCATGATGTCAAGAATGACAAAGAATTCTTGTCCGCCTTTCCTTTGATTATAAGGAAATCTTTTCCTCCACCTTTCCTTTGATTATGAAACTGTAGCTCGCAAAGTTCTCGGAACATGGTACCTTCTTGCCCACCCACTTGTAAGCCTCACAAGCATCCTATGCTAATAAATCACTTCTTATCTATCACTTTGCTTCTAGCTGAATTCTTTCTATGCTGAGACATAAAGGACTGGGAGCTTTTCAGAGCCTCCCTGAAATGCCACCCATCTGTTTCAAATTTATTAGTTTTTATGTGATAAACACATAATATTGGTAATTGCAACACTTTATGATAAATGCCAACTGTAGGGTGGTAGTATACATGGAGCTTAGAAAAAGGAGTGTTCAGAAACAGAGTTTGTATTTATGTAGCATTGCCTGATGGGGAGAAAAATGACTGAATTTAAAAGAAAGATAAAAATTATAGTTTCTCTAACAGTAACTCTAGTTCAGCCCTGAGACCATTCTCCATGGTCTTCCCTAAACTGGATAAAATAACCCATAAAGCTCCCTTTGCTCTGATTCTGCTTAATTTTCCAATTATTACTTCAGATAACTTCATAGTGAGATGCACAGGACAGTGGCTCTGAGTGTTTCTGTCTGCAAACACACACACATCTCCTCCTTCCACATTATGCGCTCATTCCCGGGCTGTACATCAGTGGCCTTCTCCTTTATAATTCCGTCTCCCATGGCCTTAGCTGTTGAGATTTATCCCCTTAGAGACTGGTCTGAGATCTGCAGAATTCCTAGAATCCTTTACCTGGACCAATCTCTCTCTTTGCTTTTCATTACAACATTGGAGAAATACAAGATCACAAGCATAAAGGAAATAGGCCCCATGAAAAGGCAGTACATCTTTTTTGGGACCAGTGTGGTTAACAATGACAGTCAGTAACCTTGTTTACAAATAACTAGGCCCATTTAAAAGCATTGTGAGTGAGTGAGTGAGTGAAGTCGCTCAGTTGTGTCCAACTCTTTGTGACCCCATGGACTGTAGCCTACCAGACTTCTCCCTCCATGGGATTCTCCAGGCAAGAGTACTAGAGTGATTTGCCATTTCCTTCTCCAGGGGATCTTCCCGACCCAGGGATTGAACCTGGGTCTCCTGCATTCCAGGCAGATGCTTTAACCTCTGAGCCACCAGGGAAGCCCCTAAAAGCACTGTGGATAGGGGTAATTCCAAAACAAGCATCCATCCCAAGGATCTGAGTGGTACATATGCATGCCTGTGAAAGGCCTCTCATTTACCTACAATGCTTCAGATCTTATTTAAAAACACACCATTTTCCTCACCCTGTCAAATGGAAGCCACATTCGTTTATATTAGTGAGGATTCTTAGGACCTCTCGGTTTATGGCTGGTGTCTCTCCAGACCGCTGCTCCTTGCCTGAGCCAGGCTGTGATATGCTTTCAAGCAAAAGGAGCATCTCCACAGAAACAGCTGTTAACATCCCCTGGCACAGTGTGCCCTCACCCTGTGATTTCCCCTCCAAATTTGCATTCACGCTGTCAGTTGGGGAATTGCATAGAATGACAATTGATGCCACCAGTGAAAGAAGCTTTGATGGTAATGAGGGATGGGGAAGAAGCAGACTTATTAATTAATGACTCCAGAAGAAGGAATGGGCTCTCTCTGCTCACATAAGCTGCTTGAACTCAAGTGGGGTTAATTGTTTCCTGTGTGAGTCCATGGTAGCTTTCATCTCAGGAGATGACAGAGAATGAGCCTTAATTAGCCAATCTGACCTATTCTCATGTTCTGTTCCATGTATAACATCACTGGTTTTCTCTCAGTTCTTCTGGAGTAGATGCATGTGTATGTGTGTACACACACACACACACACACACACACACACAGACACACACCACCCTGCAGTTAGTCATCCTTTCAGCAAGAGGTGTGGGATGAAGTGTTCCTTTGTCATTCTAAAACATCTGAATGAGCCTGTTTGTGGATGTGGTGTGTAACTGTCCTAGATTAGATTAGCTTCTCTGCTGAGAGACAGACTCTGAGCTAGAGATTGAGTAAGGGGGTTAAGAGGTTTGAGGAGGGCTCTGGGGTGCAACACCTGTAAGGGAATGAGGATGCTCAGGGGAAGTTGACTGTGATATAATTCTAATAAAAGCCTCAGTTGATCTCCCAGGGGCTCTGCCATGGGGTCAGCTCTTTGTAAATGAGGCCAGGGCGCTGGGACTTTGGTTTCCACAAAATGAGTCCCCAGGAAGGATTGTAGCCTGGTGCCCTAGAGTTCTGTCCACATGATGGGGATCCTCAAAGAACCGCTTGGGTGGGGCTCTCAGCAGCCTTGGTTCTGGACCTGGGACCTGGAGGGGCGGTAGGGCTTCATCACAGGGCTGTTGCCTCTTTCAGTGAATGGGCCAGGAGGAAACGTGGGCCATTACCTTATTCCCTGACCACCTGCCCGCTTTCTATTCAGAGCAGAGTTTAGAAGGTGGTTCTGGAAACATATGAAGCAAATAGTCACTCTTTCATTGAGATAAGGAATGAAGGACCAGCCCTCAGCTCTCCTGTGAAGCAGGACTCAGACACCAACGGGTTCTGCATACTTTGTTAAATGCGTACCCCAAAGTCAGGGGCAAGTGGGTGACGTGAGGTGTCTGAGTGTTGTGAATCAGTTGGCCCAGCACTAGTTGTAACAGAGCTGGGATGCCAGCTCTTCTCCTTAGACACCAACGGGTTCTGCATACTTTGTTAAATGCGTACCCCAAAGTCAGGGGCAAGTGGGTGACGTGAGGTGTCTGAGTGTTGTGAATCAGTTGGCCCAGCACTAGTTGTAACAGAGCTGGGATGCCAGCTCTTCTCCTTCTTCTTTAAAATTAATTAATTGATTAACTATGTTTGGCTATGCTGGTTCTTTGTTGTGGTGCACAGGCTTTCTGTTGCTGCACATGGGCTTTCTTTGGTTGCAGTGTGTGGTCTTCTCATTGTGGCAGCTTCTCTTGCTGCAAAATGCGGGCTCTAGATGCACAGGCTTCAGTATTTGCGACTCAGGGTCTCTAGAGCATGGATTCTACAGTTGTGGCCCATGGGCCCCATTGTCCCATGGCATATGGAATCTTCCTTGACCCAGGATTGAACCCGTGTCCCCTTCACTGGCAAGCAGATTCTTAACCACTGGACCTTTAGGGACATCCCCACCAGGTCTCCTTAAACCTCAGGATAGTTAGAGCTGCTTCAGTTTCACACGCTGCATCCAAAATATGTTCTTTTTTTAAAAGTAAGCAAGGTCACATTTGCAAATGTTGGCTTTTCTGTGATGTGGCTTACTCTCTCTCTCTTTTTTTTAAGCTATATTGAGATATAATTGACATATAACTTTGTGTAAGTTTAAAGTGTCCAATGTGTTGATTTAATATATGTATATATCTTGAAATTATTCCAAAATGTTAATTAACATCTCCACCAACTCACATAATTACTTTGTCTGTGTGTGTTAAAAACACTTATGATCTACTCTTTAGCAACTTTCCAGTTATAATACAGTTGCTGTTCAGTCACTAAGTTGTGTCCGATTCTTTGTGACCCCATGAACTGTAGCACACCAGGCTTCCCTGTCCTTCGCT
Organism: Cephalophus harveyi; assembly: GCA_006410635.1. Classification (NCBI taxonomy): domain Eukaryota; kingdom Metazoa; phylum Chordata; class Mammalia; order Artiodactyla; family Bovidae; genus Cephalophus; species Cephalophus harveyi. The sequence goes on along the minus strand of SJYT01000847.1, from coordinate 35,786 downwards.
ATCTCCTGGAGTTTGCTCAGATTCATGTCCATTGACTTGGTGATGCTATCTAACCATCTCATCCTCTGCTGCCTTCTTTTCCTTTGGCCTTCAATCTTTCCCAGCAACAGGGTCTTTTCCGGTGAGTCAGCTTTTCCTCCACCTTTCCTTTGATTATGAAACTGTAGCTCGCAAAGTTCTCGGAACATGGTACCTTCTTGCCCACCCACTTGTAAGCCTCACAAGCATCCTATGCTAATAAATCACTTCTTATCTATCACTTTGCTTCTAGCTGAATTCTTTCTATGCTGAGACATAAAGGACTGGGAGCTTTTCAGAGCCTCCCTGAAATGCCACCCATCTGTTTCAAATTTATTAGTTTTTATGTGATAAACACATAATATTGGTAATTGCAACACTTTATGATAAATGCCAACTGTAGGGTGGTAGTATACATGGAGCTTAGAAAAAGGAGTGTTCAGAAACAGAGTTTGTATTTATGTAGCATTGCCTGATGGGGAGAAAAATGACTGAATTTAAAAGAAAGATAAAAATTATAGTTTCTCTAACAGTAACTCTAGTTCAGCCCTGAGACCATTCTCCATGGTCTTCCCTAAACTGGATAAAATAACCCATAAAGCTCCCTTTGCTCTGACTCTGCTTAATTTTCCAATTATTACTTCAGATAACTTCATAGTGAGATGCACAGGACAGTGGCTCTGAGTGTTTCTGTCTGCAAACACACACACATCTCCTCCTTCCACAGTATGCGCTTATTCCCGGGCTGTACATCAGTGGTCTTCTCCTTTATAATTCTGTCTCCCATGGCTTTAGCTGTTGAGATTTATCCCCTTAGAGACTGATCTGAGATCTGCAGAATTCCTAGAATCCTTTACCTGGACCAATCTCTCTCTTTGCTTTTCATTACAACATTGGAGAAATACAAGATCACAAGCATAAAGGAAATAGGCCCCATGAAAAGGCAGGACATCTTTTTTGGGACCAGTGTGGTTAAAAATGACAGTCAGTAACCTTGTTTACAAATAACTAGGCCCATTTAAAAGCACTGTGAGTGAGTGAGTGAGTGAGTGAGTGAAGTCGCTCAGTTGTGTCCGACTCTTTGCGACCCCATGGACTGTAGCCTACCAGACTTCTCCCTCCATGGGATTCTCCAGGCAAGAGTACTAGAGTGGTTTGCCATTTCCTTCTCCAGGGTATCTTCCCGACCCAGGGATCGAACCTGGGTCTCCTGCATTCCAGGCAGATGCTTTAACCTCTGAGCCACCAGGGAAGCCTTCTCCCTCCATGGGATTCTCCAGGCAAGAGTACTAGAGTGGTTTGCCATTTCCTTCTCCAGGGTATCTTCCCGACCCAGGGATCGAACCTGGGTCTCCTGCATTCCAGGCAGATGCTTTAACCTCTGAGCCACCAGGGAAGCCCCTAAAAGCACTGTGGATAGGGGTAATTCCAAAACAAGCATCCAGCCCAAGGATCTGAGTGGTACATATGCATGCCTGTGAAAGGCCTCTCAGTTACCTACAATGCTTCAGATCTTATTTAAAAACACACCATTTTCCTCACCCTGTCAAATGGAAGCCACATTCATTTATATTAGTGAGGATTCTTAGGACCTCTGGGTTTATGGCTGGTGTCTCTCCAGACTGCTGCTCCTTGCCTGAGCCAGGCTGTGATATGCTTTCAAGCAAAAGGAACATCTCCACAGAAACAGCTGTTAACATCCTCTGACACAGTGTGCCCTCACCCTGTGATTTCCCCTCCAAATTTGCATTCGCGCTGTCAGTTGGGGAATTGCATAGAATGACAATTGATGCCACCAGTGAAAGAAGCTTTGATGGTAATGAGGGATGGGGAAGAAGCAGACTTATTAATTAATGACTCCAGAAGAAGGAATGGGCTCTCTCTGCTCACATAAGCTGCTTGAACTCAAGTGGGGTTAATTGTTTCCTGTGTGAGTCCGTGGTAGCTTTCATCCCAGGAGATGACAGAGAATGAGCCTTAATTAGCCAATCTGACCTAATCTCATGTTCTGTTCCATGTATAACATCACTGGTTTTCTCTCAGTTCTTCTGGAGCAGATGCATGTGTATGTGTGTGTACACACACACACACACACACACACACCCCACCCTGCAGTTAGTCATCCTTTCAGCAAGAGGTGTGGGATGAAGTGTTCCTTTGTCATTCTAAAACATCTGAATGAGCCTGTTTGTGGATGTGGTGTGTAACTGTCCTAGATTAGATTAGGTTCTTTGCTGAGAGACAGACTCTGAGCTAGAGATTGAGTAAGGGGGTTAAGAGGTGGAGGAGGGCTCTGGGGTGCAGCACCTGTAAGGGAATGAGGATGCTCAGGGGAAGTTGACTGTGATATAATTCTAATAAAAGCCTCAGTTGATCTCCCAGGGACTCTGCCATGGGGTCAGCTCTTTGTAAATGAGGCCAGGGGACTGGGACTTTGGTTTCCACAAAATGAGTCCCCAGGAAGGATTGTAGCCTGGTGCCCTGGAGTTCTGTCCACATGATGGGGATCCTCAAAGAACAGCTTGGGTGGGGCTCTCAGCAGCCTTGGTTCTGGACCTGGGACCTGGAGGGGCGGTAGGGCTTCATCACAGGGCTGTTGCTTCTTTCAGTGAATGGGCCAGGAGGAAATGTGGGCCATTACCTCACTCCCTGACCACCCGCTGGCTTTCTATTCAGATCAGAGTTTAGAAGGTGGTTCTGGAAACATATGAAGCAAATAGTCACTCTTTCATTGAGATAAGGAATGAAGGACCAGCCCTCAGCTCTCCTGTGAAGCAGGACTCCGACACCAATGGGCTCTGCATACCTTGTGAAATGCGTACCCCAAATTCAGGGGCAAATGGGTGACATGAGGTGTTTGAGTGTTGTGAATCAGTTGTCCCAGCACTAGTTTGTAACAGAGCTGGGATGTCAGCTCTTCTCCTTCTTCTTTAAAATTAATTAATTGATTAACTATGTTTGGCTATGCTGGTTCTTTGTTGTGCACAGGCTTTCTGTTACTGCACATGGGCTTTCTTTGGTTGTAGTGTGTGGTCTTCTCATTGTGGCAGCTTCTCTTGCTGCAAAATGCGGGCTCTAGATGCAGAGGCTTCAGTATTTGCGACTCAGGGTCTCTAGAGCATGGATTCTACAGCTGTGGCGCATGGGCCCCATTGTCCCATGTCATGTGGAATCTTCCTGGACCCAGGATTGAACCCGTGTCTCCTTCACTGGCAAGCAGATTCTTAACCATTGGACCTTTAGGGACGTCCCCCACCAGGTCTCCTTAAACCTCAGGATAGTTAGTGCTGCTTCAGTTTCACACACTGCTTCCAAAATACGTTCTTTTTTTAAAAGTAAGTGAGGTCACATTTGCAAATGTTGGCTTTTCTGTGATGTGGCTTTCTCTCTCTCTTTTTTTTTAAGCTATATTGAGATATAATTGACATATAACTTTGTGTAAGTTTAAATTGTCCAATGTGTTGATTTAATATATGTATATATCTTGAAATGATTCCAAAATGTTAATTAACATCTCCACCAACTCACGTAATTACTTTGTGTGTGTTAAAAAAACTTATGATCTACTCTTTAGCAACTTTCCAGTTATAATACAGTTGCTGTTCAGTCACTAAGTTGTGTCTGATTCTTTGCGACCCCATGAATTGTAGCACACCAGGCTTCCCTGTCCTTCGCTATCTCCTGGAGTTTGCTCAGATTCATGTCCGTTGACTCGGTAATGCTATCTAGCCATCTCATCCTCTGCTGCCTTCTTTTCCTTTGGCCTTCAATCTTTCCCAGCAACAGGGTCTTTTCCGGTGAGTCAGCTCTTCACATCAGATGGCCAAACCATTGGAGTTTAGGCTTCAGCATGTCTTTTCTTTAGAATTGACTGGTTTGATCTCCTAGCAGTCCAAGGGACTCTCAAGAGTCTTCTACAGCACCACAATGTGAAAGCATCAATTCTTCAGCACTCAGCCTTCTTTATGGTCCAACTCTCACATCCATACATGACTACTGGAAAAACCATAGCTTTGACTATATGGACCTTTGTTGGCAAAGTGATGTCTCTGATTTTAATATGCTGCCTAGATTTGTCATAGTTTTCCTTCCAGCAATAATACAGTATTATTACCTATAGTCACCATGCTGTACATCACATCTCCAGAGCTTATTCATCTAACTGATGATTGTACTTTGGAATATCTCCCTGTTTCCACCAGCTCCCAGCCCCTGGCAACCACCCATCTACTCTGTTTCTGTGAATTTGGCTTTCTTAGAGTCCACACATAATTGAGATCATACCATACAGTATTTATCTTTATCTGACTTATTTCACTTAGAATAATGCCCTCAGGTCTATTCATGTTGTTACAAATGGCATGGTTTTCTTTTTTGTGGCTGAATAATATTCCATTGTGTGTGTATAGTATAAATATAGGTGTATTTATAAATAAAATATATGTAGATCACATTTTATTTAACTACTTATGTTGTTTCCACCTCTCAACTGTAACACTGCAGTGAACATGGAGGTGCAGATAACTCTTCAAGGTAGTGTTTCATTTTCTTCTGATAAATACCAAAAAGTGGTATTGCTGGATCATATTTGTGTGTTGTGTGTTCGTTGCTCAGTGTGTCTGATTCTTTGCAACCTCATGGATTATGGCCTGCTAGATTCCTCTGTCCATAGAATTTTCTAGGCAAGAATACTACAGTGGATTGCCATTTCCTCCTCCAGGGGATCTTCCTGACCCAGAGACTGAACCCAGGTCTTCTGCGTTGCAGGCAGATATTTCACCATTTGAGCCAACAGGGAAGGGTTGGATCATACGGTAACTCTATTTTTAATTTTTTAGTAACCTCCATACTCTTCTTCATAGAGGTTGCATGAGTTTACATTCCTACCAGTCATGAAGTGTTAACCTTTTTCTCCACATTCTCATCAGCATTTGTTATCGCTTGTCTTTTTTATAACAGTTATATGACTTTAAACCGATCTTGAGCTAACAGGTAGAGACTGACCCCTGAAGTGTTTCTAGGCCCATGTGTGGCCTTGAAAATCTGAGTTACTTGAGAAGCAAAGTAGTTGAAGTTCATTCCCTATTTTTTGCTCAGCAGTAAAGAATCTGCCTGCAGTGCAGGAGACCTGGTTTGATCCCTGGGTAGGGAAAATCCCCTGAAGGAGGGCATGGCAACCCACTCCAGTATTCTTACCTGGAGAATCCCAGGGGCAGAGGGGTCTGGGGGCTACAGTCCATGGGGTCACAAAAAGTTGGAGACACGACTGAAGCGACAGAGCATTTACACAGACACCAAGACCAGAATGAAGGATTCCTTTATGGTCTTGATGGTTCCATGTGACACAGATTCCTACCAACCTCATAGGTCTGGGCCCTCACCCTCTATGGATCCCTAAAGCTTGGGAGGAAAGCAGAAGGCACAGGGCAGGCAGAAGGGGTTCTGGTCTCAGGGTGGAGTTCGGGATGGCACACAGTGACTCACTAGGCAGCTACAGAGACTGTACCAAGCCCATGGGTGCCTCAGTCTCTTCCTCGTTCTTCTTCCTAATCTTTTTCTGCCTCCTCCCCTCCATGCTGTGGGAAGTGGGGGTTTCCTCTGAAGGTCAGCACCCAGAGTGCACAGTAACTACTTGATAGATGCTTGTGGATGACTGACTGTTGGTCCCAGAGGCTCTCAGGTGGGCCCTGGGAGAGAAGACAGGATCTTATTAATCCTCCCTACTTAAATTCACTCTGTGGCCCACCTGTATTTGCTCCTCAGACTGAGGTGATATTTGCATAACGTTTCCTCCTTTTATCATGCAAGCAGCTTACATGCCAATGGTCACAACTTATGACCAACCTCTTCAAGTGTCCTAACCATGATGTGGCCACGGCTGAGGGGCCTGGGAAAGAGGAATGTTCTGGGCACCAAGGAACCCTATCTTTCCAGAGCAGGATGTTTTAGCCATAGATAGGATGCTTGTCTTTCAATTCTAGGACTTGATGAGGGCAAGGACAGCTTGGTCTTCAGGCGAGTTTATCTCTAGGCTTCAGTCCTTTGCCCAGATTGGGCTGTTTCTCCCAGCTTTTTCTCGTTGCTGTGAATGCACTGGAATGGTGTATGCAGTGGCCCTGGCATCTGCTTCTTTCTTTAAGAAACAAGTTATCAGCAAATGCAGAAATGGGGGCAGCAAGAGTGGGGGAGCTGGGCTCTTTCCAGTCAGTTGAGGAACTAGAGAAAGTGAACGTGACAAAACTTTAAACAGACTATTTCTTTTCCAGGTGTTCTCATGAAGGAGGAAAGATAGACATGCATATGTACACGCACACATACACACATACTTTATATTTTACATAAAGGTATTATTGTGCTAAACAAACACACATAAGCTCTTGGGAAAGGAATTAAACTGGAAGCCTCGAGACCAGGTCTGACAGGTGGCAACCTCAGCCACCCAACATCTGACTCCATCTCTCCTACTCACTTGTAGTGCTGACTTAAGCAAGTCTATTAACCTTTCTGTGACCCACTCCCTAACCTTCTAAGTGGAAGAGAACAGCAGTGGCCCAGCTCCAAGGGGTGCCGGGAGCTTATCATCTTCCAAGAGCTTATCATCATTAGCGTGCTGTGTAAGAGCAGGTGCTATACTTGTATTAAAGGCCGGATGAATATTCATGAGTGTGTCTGTGCTGCCACTTTCCCCAGCCTCCCTGGATCTTGCTAAGCTGTGGGGGGAGGCTTCTAGAAAGTGTAAAATGGAAATGTCCCGGGCTTCAAATTGCCTCTGCAAATAGCACACTTCAACAGTGTGTATTTACCAATGAAATGTTAACAGGAATGACATTTGGGTGTGAAACCAAATGGAACTCTCAAGGTGGCAGGGGTAGTGGTGGGAGAAGAAGTAACATTTCAGCAGCACCAAGTACTGTGAACACTTCTTACCCAGGGTGGTTGGATTGGTGCTGTGGGCTGTGAAAGTTGAAGTGGGGAAGGATGCAGAGTGATATCTTCAGACTTTAAACATTTTACTTTAAAACATGATTCTGTTCATTTTGGGGGATGATCTATTGATACAAGGCTGAAACTCTTCCTTTGAGGACAGAAGCTGACTGGTGTTCCATATGTTATTCTTGCATAAACCACTTCTGTGATCTATCTGCTAAGATTTCCAGTTTGAGATCCTCTTAAATGGAGCAAGGACTTAAAGGTATGTGGACCAATGAAGCAAAGCATCTTTATAGATTTTAACTGTTTTCCCATGCTTTCACAGATGTCTCACGTGTATGATATCTGATAGTAATTTATTTAACCAGCTTACCTTTAGGAGACTTTCCAAAGCATTCAAGTTGTCTTTCATAGAAACAATAGTGTTCTTTCTTTTTGCACTCATATTTCATGGACTTAAGTGATATTGAGTTAAATTACATAATTACATTGCTAAATACAGCCAGCACACAGGTTTGATAACAGACACACCTGATTTGTAATGCCTCTGACTCTGCTGGTGGTAGCAGAAGTACAGTATCAATCCATGTTATCCATGGGGATTGGTTCCAGGACTCCCATGGGTACCAAAAGCCACAAATGTTCAACTCCCTTATACAATGTAAAACAGTGGAGTATAGACAGCTTTCCACATCCAAGTGTCTGCATCTGTGGATACAGAAGGCTGATGCCATGGGAAGGACAGGCAAGAGCATGCTGGCCGTGAACCTGCAGCAGGCCTAGGTCAGGAAGATGGAGAAATTAAATTGGCAAGTTGGTTGAGTAGCAGCTGGGTAAGAGAGCATTACCTATACTTTAATTTTGCTCCCTTTCTTCTAAAGCTTATGATAACCCCATCAGTTTTCTGTTGCCATCTCTATATTGTGCTGTGCTTAGTTGCTCAGTCATATTCAACTTTTTGTGACCCCATGTACTGCAGCCTACTAGGCTCCTCTGTCCATGGGGATAATCCAGGCAAGAAAACTGGAATGGGTTGCTATGTACTTCTCCAGGGGATCTTCCCAACCCTGGGACGGAATCTAGGTCTCCCACACGGCATGCAGATCTTTACTGTCAGAGCCACCAGAAGCTCTATACAGCCATCAAAAACAAGACCGGGAGCTGACTGTGGTTCAGATCATGAACTCCTTTATTGCAAAATTCAGATTGCAGAAAGTAGGGGAAATCCCTAGTGCATTCAGGTATAATCTAAATAAAATCCCTTATGATTATACAGTAGAAGTGACAAATAGATTCAAGGGATTAGATCTGATAGACAGAGTGCCTGAAAAGCTATGGACAGAGGTTTGTGACATTTTAATGGAGGCAGTGATCAAGACCATCCCCAAGGAAGAAAATGCAAAAAGGCAAAATTGTTGGAGGAGGCCTTACATATAGCTGAGAAAAGAAGAGAAGCTAAAGGCAAAGGAAAAAGGAAAGATATACCCATCTGAATGCAGAGTTCCAAAGAATAGCAAGGAGAGATAAGAAAGCCTTCCTCAGTGATCAATGAAAATAAATAGGGGAAAACAGTAGAATGGAAAAGACTAGCGATCTATTCAAGAAAATTAAAGATACCAAGGGAACATTTCGTGCAAAGGTGGGCTCAATAAAGGACAGAAATGGCATGGACCTAACAGAAGTAGAAGATATTAAGAAGAGGTGGCAAGAATACACAGAACTATACAGAAAAGATCTTAATAACCACAATGGTGTGATCCCTCACCTAGAGCCAGACATCCTGGAATGCCAAGTCAAGTGGGTCTTAGGAAGCATCCCTATGAACAAAGCTAGTGAAGATGATGGAATTCCAGCTGAGCTGTTTTAAATCCTCAAAGATGATGCTGTGAAAGTGCTGCAGTCAATATGTCAGCAAATTTGGAAAACTCAGCTGGAAAAGGTCAGTTTTCATTCTAATCCCAAACAAAAGCAATCCCAAAGAAAGTTCAAACTGCCACACAATTGCACTCATCTCACACCCTAGCAAAGTAATGCTCAAAATTCTCCAAACCAGGCTTCAACAGTACGTGAACCATGAACTTCCAGATGTCCCAGCTCAATTTAGAAAAGGCAGAGGACCCAGGGGTCAAATTGCAAACATCTACTGGATCATCTAAAAGGCCAGAGAGTTCCATAAAAACATCTACTTCTCCTTTATTGACTATGCTAGAGCCTTTGATTGTGTGGATAACCACAAATTGGAAAATTTTTCAAGATATGGGAATACCAGACCACCTGACCTGTCTCTTGAGAAATCTGTATGCAGTTCAAGAAGCACAGTTAGAACTGGATATGGAACAACAGACTGGTTCCAAATCCGGAAAGGAGTGCATCAAGGCTGTACATTGTCACCCTGCTTATTTAATTTATAGGCAGAGTACATCATGCGAAATGTTCAGCTGAATGAAACACAAGCTGGAATCAAGATTGCTGGGAGAAATATCAATAACCTCAGATATGTAGATGACACCACCCTTATGGCAGAAAGTGAAGAGGAACTGAATAGCCTCTTGATGAAAGTGAAAGAGCAGACTGACAAAGCTGGCGTAAAACTCAGCATTCAAAAAACTAAGATCATGGCATCTGGTCCTATCACTTAATGGCAAATAGATGTGGAAACAATGGAAACAGTGACAAATTTTATTTTTTGGGGTTCCAATATCACTACAGATGGTGACTGCAGCCATGAAATTAAAAGACACTTGCTCCTTGGAAGAAAAGCTATGAGGAAACTAGACAGCATATTAAAAAGCAGAGACATTATTTTGCTTACAAACGTCCATCTAGTCAAAGCTGTGGTTTTTCCAGTAGTCATGTATGGATGTGAGAGTTGGAGTATAAAGAAAGCTGAGCATTGAAGAATTGAACTGTGGTGTTGGAGAAGACTCTTAAGAGTCCCTTGGACTGCAAGGAGATCAAACCAGTCAATCTTAAAGGAAATCAGTTCTGAATATTCATTGGAAGGACCAATGCTGAATCTCCAATACTTTGCCAGCCTGATTTGAAGAGCCGACTCATTAGAAAAGAAAGTTGTGGTACATATACACAATGGAATACTACTGAGCTATTAAAAAGAATGCATTTGAATCAGTTCTAAGGAGGTGAATGAAACTCAAGCCTATTATACAGAGTGAAATAAGCCAGAAAGGAAAACACCATATTAATGCATATATATGGAATTTAGAAAGATGGTATCAATGACCCTATATGTGAGACAGCAAAAGAGATACAGATGTAAAGAACAGACTTTTGGACTCTGTGGGAGGAGAGGGTGGGATGATTTGAGAGAATAACACTGAAACATGTATATTACCATATGTGAAATAGATCACCAGTCCAAGTTTGATGCATGAAACAGGGGACTCAAAGCCAGTGCACTGGAACAACCCAGAGGGATGGGGAACACATGTATACCTGTGGCTGATTCCTGTCAACGTATGGCAAAAACCACCACAATATTGCAAAGTAATTAGCCTCCAATTAAAATAAATTAATTTTTTTAAAAAAGAAAAGACTGATGCTGGGAAAGATTGAAGGCAGGAGGAGAAGGGGATGACAGAGGATGAGATGGTTGGATGGCATCACCAACTTGATGGACATGAGTTTGAGCAAGCTCCGGGAGTTGGTGATGAACAGGGAAGCCTGGCTTGCTGCAGACCATGGGGTCACAAAGAATCGGACATGACTGAGTGACTGAACTGAACTGACCTGAGCCACCAGGGAAGCCCATCTCTATTTTAAGGTATAGTATTTGAAGTTCAGAGAGCAACTTAGGGTGGAAGAATTTCAGTGTTTCTGGTTTTGCCTTTATGGGTCTCATTGAGGACTAACTTTCTTCAGGAACTGGTTTCTTTACCCTATTGAGTAAAAATTTAATAGTCACATATACAAAAAGCTCTATTACTTTCTCTTTCAATCTTATTAAATCTGGCTTTCTGTATCCTCCACTTAGGGTGATAAGAGATTCAGTCATGTTTTGGGCTCCCCAGCATAGGATTTTGAGAGGAATCTAAGGCTTTACTTATTTACTTCATATTTGAGCAGGGGCCTTGTTCTTCAAAAATGGTGATTGTTCTTGTAAATCAGTAGTTCTCAATGTGTGGTCCCAGACTGGCAGCATCAGTGTTACCTTGGAAACTTGTCAGAAATGCAAATTCTCAGGTTTCATCCCCGATCTGTTATTTCAGGAGCTCTGGGCCCAGCAATGTATGCTCTGACAAAGCCTCCAAATATTCTGACACAGAGATACATTCTGATAGCACACAGTTTGAGAACTGCTTCTTGCTAACATTCATTCATTCATTCATTCATGTGTTCAGCAAATACTTTTTGAGTGTCTGCTATGAGTCAAGGGCTGGTGATAAAATGACAAATGTGGACAGTGTACCTGGGTTGATCTTTTTATTTTATTTTACATTTTTATTTACTTAATTTATTTTTGGTTGCACTGGATCTTTGTTGCTGCACAAGGGCTTTCTCTAGCTGTAATGGGTAGGGGCTACTCTATAGCTGTGCAATGCAGTCTTCTCTGTGGGGTGGCTTTTCTTGTTATGGTGCACAAGCTCTAGGGTTCTCAGGATTCAGTAGTTGTGGTGCACAGACCTAGTTGCCCCATGGCATGTGGGATCCTCCCAGACCAGGGATTGAATCTGTGTCCCCTGCATTGGCAGGCAGACTCTTAAACAGTGAATCACTGAACCACCAGGGAAGCCCTATTTTATTATTTTTATATTGTGACAAAATACAAAAAAATTTCCTTTTTTAACCATCTTAAGTGAGCAATTCAACTGCATTAAATACATTCACACTGTTGTATAACCACCACCACTATTCAATTACAGATAATTTTCATCATTCTAAATAGAAACTCTGTACACATTCAACAATACCTCTCCACTACCACTCTGAGCAGCCTCAAGTTACTTCTACTTTCTGTCTCATGAGTTTGCCTATTCTATATACCTCATATAAGTGGACTTATTACCATATTTATTCTTTTGTGTCTGGGTTATTTTATGTAGCATAATGTCTTCAAGGTCATCCATGTTCTAGGATGTGTCAGAATTTTTTTTTTTTAAGGCCTAAATAGTATTCTGTTATATGGTTTCTTTTTTAAAAAATCATTTAATTGAAGGATGATTGCTTTACAATACTGTGTTAGTTTCTGCCATACATCAACATGAATTACTCATAGGTACACATATGTCCCCTCCCTGTTCAACCTCCCTCACACCTCCCACCCCATCCCACCCCTCTAGGTTGTTACAGAGCCCCAGTTTGAGTTTCCTGAGTCACACAGCAAATTCCCACTGGCTATTTTACACATGACAGAATATATGTTTCTATGTTATTCTCTCCATTCATCCTACCCTCTCCTTCTTCCCCCCACCCCTGACCACAATTTCTTTATCCATCCATCTGTTGATGGATGTTTGAACTGTTTGCACCTTTTGGTGAATAATGCTACTGTAAACATGAGTATAAAAGCATCTGTTTTGAATACTTGCTTTCAATTCTTTGGGCATATACTTAGAGTTAAATTGATGGATCTTCACTCTCTAACACCATACACAAAAATAAACTCAAAATGGATTAAAGATCTAAACGTAAGACCAGAAACTATAAAACTACTAGAGGAGAACATAGGCAAAACACTTTCTGACATAAATCAAAGCAGGATCCTCTATGATCCACCTCCCAGAATACAGGAAATAAAAGCAAAAATAAACAAATGGGATCTAATTAAAATTAAAAGCTTCTGCACAACAAAGGAAACTATAAGCAAGGTAAAAAGACAGCCTTCTGAATGGGAGAAAACAATAGCAAATGAAGCAACTGACAAACAACTAATCTCAAAAATATACAAGCAACTTATGCAGCTCAACTCCAGAAAAATAAANCGTGTTCATCTCTGAAGTGGACTTCTTACACTACACAACACTATCTTCCTCCATAACCGATGGACGTGAGTCTGAGTGAACTCCGGGAGCTGGTGATGGACAGGGAGGCCTGGCATGCTGCAATTCATGGGGTTGCAAAGAGTCGGACATGACTGAGCGACTGAAGTGAACTGAACCACAATTGTATGTAATTTATGCACGTCATACATCTCTCGACTTTCTGCTTTGTCACAGTGCTTTTCCTTCTTTTTTAAGATTTTGTTTGATGGGGACCATTTTGAAAAATCTTCATTGAATCTGTTGCAACATTGCCTCTGTGGTTTATGTTCCAGAATTTTTGGCCACGAGGCATGAGGGATCATAGCTCCTAGACCAGAGATCAAACCGGCATCCCAGCATTGGAAGGTGAAGTCTTAGCCACTGGTCCATGAGGGAGGTCCCTCACAATATTTTTCTTTATTACATAAATGCAAGTAAAAGGAGGAAACGCTCAAACAAATAAAAATTTATTGAAGGAAGTAGACTACATTCCTGGGATTGGATGCAAATTTCATTCATCTTTTCTCCTAATTTGGAAAAGCAACTGGCTATAGCCACATAGAGATGACACCTCAGAAGCTAAATATACCTATATTTAACTCTCAGGGAAAAAAAAAAAAAACTCAACTTAGAAAAAAAAAAGATTACCCTTTACATTTGCCTAGTATTCTGCATATAACACACCTATTTAATCCTCAACACCATCTTATAATATCATTTTATTTAGCTCTCACAACAATCATGTGAAAATGGTATTATTCCCATTTTTCAGCCAAGGTGAGGGAACAGAAGCATAGCAAGGTTAATAGTCTTTAAATTCCAATATTTGGGTTTCTCATCTTTCATGCTTGGCACAGAGCAGGCACTCAACAAATAAGGTGGTCTGATTTGGGGACATTTAAACTAAGTTGTAATGAATCTCTTTTATACCCTTGACATATGCCAAGTGTCCTAACAACTTTGATCACCACCAATTCTTTGGATTGACAGCTCTTTTAAGGCAAAAATCAGTCCCCTTCCTCCCCTGTGCCAATCACACCTGGTGCTCATTTAGGTTCAACAGATACTTGAGAAATGAGAGTTCGAATAAGTATTTATTAGTATAATCAAATCACATTCTTCCTTGAGTGCTGGCAGTGGGTATTTCTCAGCCACCACTAAAAGAAGCCATCGCAACAAGTCTGTGCAGTGCAACCAAGACCCAGCACAACCAAAACATAAATAAAATCAATGCTTTCAAACCGTGGGGTTGGAGACGACTTTTGAAAGCCCCATGGACAGCAAGGAGATCCAACCAGTCAATCCTAAAGGAAATCAGTCCTGAATACTCGTTGGAACGACTGAGGCTGAAGCTCCAATACTCTGGCCACCTAATGCAAACAGTCAACTCATTGGAAAAGACCCTGATGCTAGGAAAGATAGAGGTTTGAAAGCCCCATGGACAGCAAGGAGATCCAACCAGTCAATCCTAAAGGAAATCAGTCCTGAATACTCGTTGGAACGACTGAGGCTGAAGCTCCAATACTCTGGCCACCTAATGCAAACAGTCAACTCATTGGAAAAGACCCTGATGCTAGGAAAGATAGAGGGCAGGAGAAAAAGAGGGTGTCAGAGGATGAGATGGTTGGATAACATCACCGATTCAATGGACATGAACTTGGGGAAACCCCAGGTGATGGCAAAGGACAGGGAGGCCTGGCATGGCTCCGCAGAGAGTCAAATACGATGCAGCAACTGAACAACAACTGTGTGTGTGCGTGTAGCATTTACAAAATCCCTCTCATGGTCTGCAACAGAGACACCTACAGGCCTCTCCCAAGTCCCAAATCCAATGACTCCATCAGTCTACTCTTGGTTGGCAGATAAATTCACCACCTCTAGCACCAATTTCGGGCACAATGCAACTGAATTCGCCAGGGCAGAACCACTGTCACATTCTTAGTCTGGAGAGTGCTTCGGGGAAAACAACCATTTTGCACAAGTTACAGAAAAGCTCCCAATTTCCAGAGGGAACTGAAATGGATGATAAGGTCAGTCTGAGTGGCCAGTGCAACCGCTGTCAAGGTCTCTACATCATAAAAAGGAGCTCTATTAAGAGAAATCACACTAATTTATTTTCTCAATAATAGACTATAGTGTCTGGCTTTTTTTTAAGCTTCCAGTTTGTTTTGCCATAAGGTGCCAGGCAAGTTTTGACCCTGCCATGGAAACTATCTGACCGCTTCTGAGCGGTTCTGGACACAGGCAAGGCAGGGAGCCAGGGCCGGCCAGAGCAGTCCTTAAACCTCTGCTCTCAGCTCCCCTGAACTTCAGCGCCTCGTGTGTGGACATCTAGATTATTCATCTTTTTGTTTTCATGGACCCTACTGAGAACTGGCTATCATCTCTTGGACTAAGTACTTTACAGAGATGTTGTAACAAATTTAGAAAAAAACAAAACAACAACCCAAACTCCTAGAATGAAAAACATTCAATAAAGAACTAAAAGGATAATGTATTGTCAGCATTTTTACACTTTCTGCCTGAATCAAGCTTTTCAAAGAAGTACTCTGAGATCTGGTGCAAAATCACTAGGAAAATAAAGAGTTACTCTAGGTTCTCTTTTCCAAGTAAAGGTATCCTACAAATACTCTGTTCTGAGGCCTTAAAGAGAGAGGACATTTCAGAAGGAAATGAAGAGGCATGCAAATGGAATAATTCTACAAATAGCCAAATTAAAAAATATGAAATTTATCCACTTCGCATCACTAATATTTACTAGATATATGTAATATACAAAGCACTGGACTAGCTGCTGTTAATGACACATAATTAGCATTAATAAGAAATATTCTTATATCCTTTCACGTAACTGCACCCTAAGATAAAACTTCTGTTTAATTTTCCCCAACAAACAAAAGTTTTGAGTTTCCCTAGGACACGGAAGAACAAAATATATATATTTCTCTCTATTATGATTTCCTGGATTCATAGAAAAACTATCCAATACACCGAGGGAGAAACTCTTTTATCTACCAGTTTCCACTGATAAGCAGCAGCTTTTCAAGAATGACTGAGCTACAGAATGACTGTAATTTCCACAACAACCTGATTAAATCTGACACGCACAAGACACGAGGGAGAGAGGACCCCTGCACCCTTCAATTTCAATAAGAAAAGTTGAAGTGGGCTGTCTGAGAAAGCAGGAAGAAGATCAAGATCATGTGGCTTGGGAAAAAGATCAGGAACCAGAGGGCAGTAAGATTCCAAGTAACACCAAGCACGTGGGATTCCCTGAAGGCCTGCCATACTCAATCCCACACGGCCATGCATTAACAGGACAAGTGCAGATGTACCGCACGCCTCGCCCCTTCTACTGATTGAACTTGACAAAGAAAATTAAGACAACCTTTTCAAGTTATTCCATCAAAGGCAGAAATCATAGCCTGGGCATTTAGGAGAATGAGCTCATTAGGTGGGGGTAAAAGATCTGTTTTGCAATTAGTCAGTGTCTTTTTACCCAATTCATTTAAAACAGGAAGCCCTGAATTTCCTTAAAGCGTTGCTCGTATTAGTTTGTTAGAACTGACTGTTCTACTATATAAATTCTTTGTGTGTGTTTACTCCCCCACTCCTCTCTAAAAAAAAAATAAATAAATTGATGGATCTTATGGTAATTCTATGTTTACCTTTTTGAGGTAAACACTAAATGGTGTGATGCAGCAGCTATAACATTGTATGTTCTCACCAGCAGTGTATAAGTGTTCCAACTTCTTCACATCCTCACCAACAATTTTTATTTTCTAATTTTTCATAATAATCATGCTAGTGGATATGAAGTGTATCTCATTGTAGTTTTTTGATTTGTATTTCTCTAAAGACTAAGGTTATTTACATCTTTTCATGTATTTGTTTCCATTTGTATATCTTCTTTGGAGAAATGTCCATCAAATCCTTTGCCCATTTTTGATTTGGGATGTTTGATTTTTTTAATTGTTGAGTTTTAGAGATTCTTTATATATTCTGTATTTTAACTCTGTATCAGATATATGATTTGTAGATTTTTTTTGCAAATGTTTTCTCTCATTCTGTGCATTATATTATCACTCTCTTGATGACATCCTTGGTGATGGTTTAGTCACTAAGTTGTGTCTGACTCTTGCAACCCCCATGGACTGTAATCCACCAGACTCTTCTGTCCATGAAATTTTCCAGGCAAGAATACTGATGTGGGTTGCCATTTCATTCTCCAGGGGATCTTCTTTAAGGATTGAACCCAGGTTTTCTGAACTGCAGGCAGACTCTTTACTGACTGAAGCTATTCTCTAGTGGCTTTTAATTTCAATCTGAAGAATTCTCTTTTGCATTTCTTATAAAGCAGGTCTACTGGTGATTAACTCTCAGCACTTGTTTATCTAGAAATATGTTAATTTCTCCCTCATTCTTGAAAGATAGTTTTGCTAGGTATAGACTTTTAGCTTGATAGAAGTCCTACTGTTTTCTGGCTTTTATGATTATTGAGAAAAAATTAACTATTTATTTCGTTGAGGATTGCTTGGCCATAATGAGTCATTTTTTTTTTCTTGCTACTTTCAAGATTCTCTGTTTGTCTTTGTGTTTTAACAATTTGGCTCTAATGTGTTTCTATGTGGATTTCTTTAGAATTTAATCCTTATTGGAGTTCACCGAGATTCTTGAATGCATTTATTCATATCTCCCCTCAGATGTGGGAAGCTTGGGTTTTTTTTTTTTTTTTTTTTCTTGCTACTTTCAAGATTCTCTGTCTTTGTGTTTTTAACAATTTGGCTCTAATGTGTTTCTATGTGGATTTCTTTAGAATTTAATCCTTATTGGAGTTCACCGAGATTCTTGAATGCATTTATTCATATCTCCCCTCAGATGTGGGAAGCTTGGGACTATTTTTTCTCAAATTGTTTTTCTGCTCATTTCTTTCTTCCCCTGCAGAAGTCTGATAATGTGAACATTGGTGCATTTGATGGTGTTCTATAGGTCCCTCAGCCTCTGGTCATTTTCCTCATTCTTTTTTCTTTCAGTGCCAAAGACAGGATAATTTCAATGTTCTTCTGTTTAAATTCACTGATCCTTTCTTCCACTTAATTTGCTATTGAACTCCTCTGGTAAAGTTTTTATCTTAGTTATTGTACTTTGTAGCTCCACAGTGTGCTCAGTTTCTTTTTATAATATCAATATTTTGATTAACATTCTTATTTTGTTCACATATTGTCTCCCTGATTTCCTTTTGTTTGCTGTCCATGATTTCTTTTAGCTCACAGAACATATTTGAGACAGTTGATTTAACATCTTGAGTAATAATTTCAATGTCTAGGCTTCCCTAGGGATCAGTCAGTTCAGTTCAGTTGTTCAGTCGTGTCCGACTCCCTGCAGCCCCATGGACTGCAGTACACCAGGCTTCCCTGTCCATCACCAACTCCCAGAGTTCCTCAAACTCATGTCCATCGAGTCAGTGATGCCATCTAACCATTTAATCCTGTATCATCACCTTCTTCTCCTGCCTCAGGGTCTTCCCAGCATCAGGGTCTTTTCAAATGAGTCAATTCTTCCCATCAGGTGGCCAAAGTATTGGAGTTTCAGCTTCAGCATCAGTCCTTCCAATGAATATTTAGAACTGGCTTCCTTTAGGATGGACTTGTTGGATCTCCTTGCAGTCCAAGGGACTCTCAAGAATCTCCTCCAATACCACAGTTCAAAAGCTTCTTTCCCATGAATGGGCTATGTTTTCTTATTTATTTGCAAGTTTTATAATTTTTATTGAGAAGCTGGACATTTCAGATATGATGGTCATTGTGAAAGTCCTCAGGAATTGCTTTTTGAGAGTTGGAGCCATCTCTTGTGACTTTTCCAGACTATTTTTGCAAAGTGTGTATTCCTTGTTGTGTATTGTTGCTGAAGTTTCTATTCCATTTTCTCTGTGGTCAGTCAATGTCTTGACAAAGATTTACTTAAATATTTGACTCCAAAAAGGAGAGTCTGTTTAAGTTCTTGGGAAGCCACTGCAGCCCATGGGAGCTGAAACAGTGACTGCTAGTCCCTCAGTGACCAAAAGCAGCAACTAGCAATCAGAATACACAGTCTTGACATTTGGAAGAGAAGGTCCTATGTCCAGCCTGGTTCTAGGAAGCCACACCAGGAGTGCTGGCAATTATCCCCACAGATGCCTGCCACAGGGTTAGGCACTGGTGACTAGGTAATCTAATATACAACACGCTGAAATTCACTGAAACATGCTGGCCTCTTTATCAAGCTCTCCCCTGGATACTATAAGTGTTTAACTAGATGATGGAGTTCAAAAATTGTTACTCCAGACAGTTGTGGCCAGTTGGATCCTTGTTTAGGTGGAAGGATGGATTGCTTGAACTTCCTACTCTGTTTTACTGTCACCATTTCCATCTGTACAATAGTGTATGCATTTAAGTATTTCAGTGCATTTGCCCCTTGTTATTTTATAAAAATGAAAGGAAACTGAAAGTGCCAATAATAATGTTAAAAGTATAGATCTTATAAACTTAATTTGATTAAAACAATGATACAAACCATCAGGTATGCTGACAGTGAAGCTTTAACCTCAGTTGACTGGTATTTATAATTAAGCCAGTTGAGAATATATTCAATTTCTTTAAAAAATTGTCAAAGAAAAAGTACAAAATTTGTGAATATGTGAAGAATGATGAAAATGTCATCAAATATGAAATTCAAAGGTGTGAGGGGCAATTTTATAATTTTTTTTAGCTCTTTGGGAAATAGGATCCTCTTATAGGATGACTTCAAACTGTGGTGGTGGAGAAGAATCCTGAAAGTCTCTTGGACAGCAAGGAAATCAAACCAGTCAATCTTAAGGGAGATTAACCCTGAATATTCACTGGAAGGACTGAGAATGAAGCTGATGCTCCAGTATTTTGGTCATCTGATTTGAAAAGACGGCTCATTGGAAAAGTCCCTGGTACTGGGAAAGATTGAGGGCAGAAGGAGAAGAGGGCATCAGAGGATGAGATGGCTGGATGGCATCACCAATGCAATGAACACAAACTTGTGCAAACTCCAAAAGATGGTGAGTGACAGGGAGGCCTGGCATGCTGTAGTCCATAAGGTGGCAGAATCAGACGTGACTGGCTGACTGAACAACAACAACAAATAACATGTAAACACATTTAAAATTTTCCTTTCACTTTATCATGGTTTTAAAGGGATTATTAATATTAAATTAGAGGACTTGGACCTTAGTGCCCACATTTGTTGCTCAGGTTTCTCAAACCATTAAGGTAAAATGTTATTATCTGCTCTTCTTTCTCTTTACTCACCGATGCAACAATGATTGAATATCTGTGCCAGATATAGGCTAGGTCCCAGAGAAACTACTGTGAATAAAATTTTATACTAGGTTTTTACACTCTAATGAGCAAGAGGGATGTTAATCACATAATCACTAGAATAAATATAAAACTACCCCTGGAAGGAAGGGTTGACACTTGTAGGATGGCTGGAGCTCAGGGCTTGAGGCTTCTGAGGAAAGGGATACAGGAACCTGGGTCATTGTTGGGGCACGAGGCTCTGGGTGGTGAGAAGCAACATGGGGGGCTCTAACAGGGAGACAAGAGACAAGATGAATACATATGGGTCATGGGGAGGATGTAGTCTTTACTGAAAGATATTACTTGAAAATATATTGTTATATACATTCAGTTCAGTTCAGTCGCTCAGTCATGTCCGACTCTTTGCGACCTCATGAATCGCAGCACGCCAGGCCTGCCTGTCCATCACCAACTCCTGGAGTTCACTCAGATTCACATCCATCGAGTCAGTGATGCCATCCAGCCATCTCATCCTCTGTCGTCCCCTTCTCCTCCTGCCCCCAATCCCTCCCAGCATCACAGTCTTTTCCAATGAGTCAACTCTTTGCATGAGGTGGCCAAAGTACCAGAGTTTCAGCTTTAGCATCATTCCTTCCAAAGAAATCGCAGGGCTGATCTCCTTCAGAATGGACTGGTTGGATCTTGCAGGCCAAGGGACTCTCAAGAGTCTTCTCCAACACCACAGTTCAAAAGCATCAATTCTTCGGTGCTCAGCTTTCTTCACAGTCCAACTCTCACATCCATACATGACCAC
>SJYT01000846.1:1030463-1136751 GCA_006410635.1 Cephalophus harveyi | reverse complement strand
GGACTCTTTTGTTGACCATGATGGCTACTCCATTTCTTCTGAGGGATTCCTGCCCGCAGTAGTAGATATAATGGTCATCTGAGTTAAATTCACCCATTCCAGTCCATTTTAGTTCGCTGATTCCTAGAATGTCGACGTTCACCCTTGTCATCTCTTGTTTGACCACTTCCAATTTGCCTTGATTCATGGACCTGACATTCCAGGTTCCTATGCAATATTGCTCTTTACAGCATCAGATCTTGCTTCTATCACCAGTCACATGCACAACTGGGTATTGTTTTTGCTTTGGCTCCATCCCTTCATTCTTTCTGGAGTTATTTCTCCACTGATCTCCAGTAGCATGTTGGGCACCTAATGACCTGGGGAGTTCCTCTTTTGGAATCCTATCATTTTGCCTGTTCATACTGTTCATGGGGTTCTCAAGGCAAGAATACTGAAGTGGCTTGCCATTCCCTTCTCCAGTGGACCACGTTCTGTCAGCCCTCTCCACCATGACCCACCCGTCTTGGGTTGCCCTGCAGGCATGGCTTGGTTTCATTGAGTTAGACAAGGCTGTGGTCCTAGTGTGATTAGATTGACTAGTTTTCTGTGAGTATGGTTTCAGTGTGTCTGCCCTCTGATGCCCTCTTGCAACACCTACCATCTTACTTGGGTTTCTCTTACCTTGGGCATGGGGTATCTCTTCGTGGCTGCTTCAGCAAAGCACAGCCGCTGCTCCTTAACTTGAACGAGGGGTATCTCCTTACCACCGCCGTTCCTGACCTTCACCGTGGGTTAGCTCCTCTAGGCCCTCCTGCGCCTGCGCTGCCACCGATCCTTGGGTTGCTCCTCCCGGCCACCGACCCTTGCCTTGGGCGTGGGTGGCTCCTCCCCGCATAATGGGATAAAAACATCTCATCCCTAAATTAGCCTACATAACACATCGATACCCTGTGCCAGGTGCATAGCACAGATGAAAAATAGAGAGGTGATAGCAAAGAAGAAGAAATACCTACTATTCCTTGAAAGAGAAGGTTGGGCTGTGAAAGACAGCTTCATTAGTCCTTGAGTGAGCTGATTTCTGAAGGCTGGTTGGAGGTGGCGGGATTTCTAAAGAAACAGATGGTCTGAAGATCTGAAGGTGTGATGTTGCAAATGATTTGATTGAAACACAGAGAAATGAAATGAGGTGAGCAAGGACCAGACATAATGGATCCTAAAAATCTATGACAGAAAAAGGACAATAAGACCCAGTGAAGAATTTACAGAAGAGTAAGACCCAGTGAAGAATTTACAGAAGAGTGACATAGTGCCATAGCTTTTAAAATGGATGTTTTAATGGGAATATAAAAGGTGGATTGGAAGAGTCTAGGGAGACCAGGGGACTTTTGTTTTCTTAAAAATTTAAAAAGCTTACTGACTGGGGGAGTTTCCTGGAGCTCCATTGGTTAAGACTTCGCCTTCCACTGCAGGAGGCGCAGGCTCAGTCCGTGGGGGAGCTAAGATCCCACATGCTGCAGAGCACAGCCAAAAACAGATGAATGAAGGAATAAGCTTATTGATTGAGGTATAACGTATACACAGTAAAGTAAATAAATCATAAATGTTTAGTTTGATAAATGTTTTCATATACATATACTTGTGTATGCATGTTCAGTTGCGTCTGACTCTTTGTGACCCAAATGGCCTGTAGCCCGCCAGGCTCCTCGGTCCATGGGTTTTTCCTGTCAAGAATACTAGACTATTCCTCCTGGGGATCTTCCTGAACCAGGGATCGAACTTGCAGGTTGAACTTCCGTCTCCTGCATCTCCTTCATTGGCAGGTGGATTCTTTACCACTGCACCACCGGCGGGGGGTGGGGCGGGAGTGCCTTATGTAACTGCTAACCAGATCATGACCCTTCCCAGCATCCCAGAGGAATTTCTTGTGTCCTTCTCACGTGCTCACCATCCCCATCCTCCGTGGAGAGCCACCATCCTGACTTCCATCACTACAGATTGGCTTTAATTGTTTTTGAACTTTATGGAATCATAGAGTATTTACTGATTTCTGGCAGCTAGGCTGAACATTATGTTCATTAACGTCAGATTCATTTCTTTTGACCCATGCCCCATGAGCAGGAGTTAATTAGAAAAAAAATTTAGTATACGGTGTTAGGTAGGGATCCAAATTCATTCTTTTGCATGTGGATATCTAGTTTTTCCAGCATTACTTGTTGAAAAGACTGTCTGCTACCCCTCCCCACCCTCTTCCACCCTCCTCAGCCATGGAATGATCTGAAGATCCTTGTTGAAAATCACTTGACTATAAATAGATCAAGTTATTTCTAAACTCTCTATCCATGCCATTTATTTATATGTTTATCCTTATACCACTACCACACTGCCTTGATTACTGTAGAGTTGTGGTAAAATTTGAAATCAGGAAGTGAATCTTTTTTTTTCAAGATTATTTTGGCTGTTCAGAGTCCCTTGCATTTCCAAATGAATTTTAGGATCAGCTTGACCATTTCTGAAAAAAGAAAAAAAAAGTTGCAATTTTAATAGGGATTCATTGGATCAGTAGATAAATTTGGGGAGTATTGCCATCTTAACCATATTTTAAGCCATGAATGGGGATGACTTTCTATTTACTTACGTATGCTTTAATTTTTCTCAACAATGTTTTTAGAGTTTTCAGTGTACAAGTCATGTTTGTTTTATAAATTTATTCCCAAATATTTTATTATTTTTGATGGTATTGCAAATGGAATTATTTTCTTAATTTTAATTTCAGACTGTTCATTGCTAATGTATAGAAATAAAATTGACTTTTGTGTGGTGATCTTATCCCTACCATTGAGTGGAAATTGTTTATTAGTTCTAATGGTTTTATTGCATGTATGTGTGTTTAGAATTTTCTATGTATGAGATCATGTCACCTGCAAATGAAGAGTTTTATTCCTGCCTTTCTCTTCTGTATGCTTTTTACTTCTTTTTCTTGTCTAGTTGCCTTGTCTAGTACTTCTGTACAATGCTGAATAGAAGTGGAAAGAGTGTACATTTTTGTCTTGTTGCTAAGCTCAGGGAGAAAACTTTTGGTCTTTCATCATGAGTATGATGTTAATTGTGAGTTTTTCCTCAATGCCCTTTATCAGGTTGAGGAAATTCCCTTTTATTCTTTCTTTGCTTTGTGTTTACCATGAAAGAGTGTTTGATATTGTCAAATGCTTTTTCTTTTTTTTTTTTTTTGGTATTTATTGATATTATCCAGTATCCCCCCCCCCTTTAGTTCATTCAGTTCAGCTCAGTTCAGTCACTCAGTCGTGTCTGAATCTTTGTGACCCCATGAATCGCAGCACGCCAGGCCTCCCTGTCCATCACCAACTCCCGGAGTTCACCCAAAATCATGTCCATCAAGTTGGTGATGCCATCCAGCCATCTCATCCTCTATCGTCCCCTTCTCCTGCCCCCAATCCCTCCCCAAATCATGGTCTTTTCCAATGACTCAACTCTTCACATGAGGTGGCCAAAGTACTGGAGTTTCAGCTTTAGTATCAGTCCTTCCAATGAACACCCAGGACTAGTCTCCTTTAGGATGGACTGGTTGGACCTCCTTGCAGTCCAAGGGACTCTCAAGAGTCTTCTCCAACACCACAGTTCAAAAGCATCAATTCTTCTGTGCTCAGCTTTCTTCACAGTCCAACTCTTACTATGCCAACCGATATTGTGCGGGCACGGGTCAGGCACTTAAAAGCCACTGGGGCTCCTGCCACGTTGATAAGGGGGACACAGAACAGATTGGGCCACAAGGACATCCACCCTCAGCAAGACAATTTCCATGCACCAGGTCAGGCATATCGTGGCTGAAGCAAAACAGAGACCATTGTCCCCTGGCCACTGCCTATCCGATAGGATTGTAAGGGGGATTCCTCAGCCTTCTTCCCTGTCGCTTCTTTCCCTTTGGTCTGGATTGACTTACAGGAGCCTAGATGTGGCTCTCACGGCCCTCAGTCAGAATCCAGACTTGGACTCAGGCTGCACGCGTCTCTCTGTTGCCTCCCTATCTCTTGCCCCCTCGTCTCTCTCCATCAGATTTCCGAGACAACCCCTACTTGACCTTTCATATCCACGTGACCTCTAGGAAAGGACTCTGAGGTTCCCTTTTGTCCAGGTCTTTCTCCTATATTCAAAAGCCTAAAGAATCAAAAACTCTGCTAACATTCTAAAGAATCCCCTTCTAACTACGCTTATCTCTCAGGTGGCTGTGCTAAGTCGCTTCAGACGTGTCCAACTCTGTGTGACCCCATAGACGGCAGCCCACCAGGCTCCAAGAACACTGGAGTGGGTTGCCATTTCCTTCTCCGATGCATGAAAGTGAAAAGTGAAAGTAAAGTTGCTCAGCCTTGTCTGACTCTTAGCGACCCCATGGACTGCAGCCTACCAGGCTCCTCCGTCCATGGGATTTTCCAGGCAAGAGTACTGCAGTGGGGCATTGCCTTCTCCTCTCTCAGGTGGAGAGGGAACCAAATTTCCCCCACTCCTGAACATCCTAAAGAATTATCTTCTAACTACTCCTGTTTCTCAGAGTGGGGAAGGACCACACTTCCCCACTCCTGCAAGGTCCCTTAGCCCTTCAGATTCTTCTGATGGGACAAGGACCTCACTTCTCATCAAAGGGACAATCCAAGATTTTCATCAGCTGATCTGTCTTTGATATCAGAGTCAATTTGAGCACTAGTTGGTCTATATTTTAGCTATAAAACTATGACCACAGAAAGGAAAGATGACTTTTTGACACAGGATGGCCATGATTTTCTTTAGACTCTGGAGAAAACTGGTTAAAGTGATTTTTTTTTTTTCTTGGAAACTGCAAAACCAGTTCTTTTTGCATATGCAGTTAAAAACAACTAGCTTGTTATAAGCCCTGCCTAGGGGAAAGCTTGCGGTTAATCCTTTCATGTTCTTGAAATACACAGCCTGTTTTGCCTGAGACCTCAGCCTTGGGCAAATTGGAACTTCAAGCAAAGAAAAAAGGGGGGAGGGTCAAAGAGACATTTTAAATCTCAAGAAGCAAACTATGAGATCTCTGTATGTATGCATGAAAGTGAAAAGTTAAAGTGAAGTCACTCAGTCGTGTCCGACTCTTGGCGACCCCATGGACTGCAGCCTACCAGGCTCCTCCGTCCATAGGATTTTCCAGGCAAGAGTACTGGAGTGGGGTGCCATTGAAGAGAAATTAACCTAAATGAATTTCATGTTCACATAAACTGGGAAATAATCAATATTAAATATCTAGTATTAATGTTTGCTAATCTAATATAGACATGTCTAAGAATCATTAATATTAAGCATATTTTCATTGTGCCTGGGTTTATTATAAGTTAAATATTGTTATATTGTTATTTCTGTTAGAAGTTTGTCAGCCAGGAAAGTACCTCAGGTGAAGAAACTTCCAAAAAAAAGTAAATGAGATAGGAGCTTTTAGATAAACTACTAAGAATCATCATACTTTAGAAATGTCTCTCTAAAACAGTCCCTCTAGATTTTGGTAACCCTGAATTTCTAGGGTTGTGCTAAACTAAGTGACTGATTTATTGAATAGCTAGATCATTTCCAAATAAAATAAGATTCTGAAACATTCATTACTGAA
The DNA here is from genome assembly GCA_006410635.1 of Cephalophus harveyi. NCBI lineage: Eukaryota > Metazoa > Chordata > Mammalia > Artiodactyla > Bovidae > Cephalophus > Cephalophus harveyi. The sequence continues at coordinate 1,131,140 of SJYT01000846.1, read as the reverse complement.
CACTAACTTCCTCTTACAGAGAAACTAGAGATTTTGGACTATTAATGAATAATATTTGATGCCATCCTGAGATGTTCTCTAAAATTTTTAGAAATTGTCACTGGTATTTATGTTCACCAATCTGTAGAATGCTAATATAAAGGTCAGTTCTTGGTTGCTTAAGGAAAGTACAATGTGTGTTTTCAGTAAAGAAGGTATGAGGAATGAAATTACATTTTATGAAGGGAAAAGGAAGTAAGTCTGACTTACAAGCGGCTGTTTCAGGATGGGAGAATAAAGTAACGGGTACAGAAAGTGTTAAGAAGGTTTGATGGAAAGTGCACTCCAAGGGAAGAGTTTTGTGCATAAATGTAAGTTTTCTTGATTTCTTGAACAGCCTTTCATAATGGATTTTAAGTTTCTTTACCTCTCAAATAATCTGTTCTATGTTTACCTTTGAAATCTTTGTTACTTTGGCTAAGTGAATATATATTATTTCACAGTGACTTATATGATCCTATCTGACTGACCTATGACCTTACTAATAACTGCTAGCTATAGGTATATTATGTTCCATGTCACTTGTTTCAGAAGATTGTTTCTTATATCACCAAATGTGTGACGGAACCTGTGATAAAATGCTGATATGCAGTTCCATATGAGATCAGTGATTGTAATAATGTAACTCTAGATATGGGAAGAAGCAACAAGAGGGAATATTTTCCTGGACCAAGGGGCTAGTAAAACAGGCATGGTCCAGAGACTTCTGCGACTCGCAAGGCCTGGTCCAATAACAGCACACTGAATGGCCTGTCAGTGGAATCTTCATTAGACCGGGAATGAGCCTTCCCAGCACTGTGCGACACAGTGGCCATGAAATGCCCCCAAAGCATGGTCAAATATGAGGGGACCCTGCTGACTGGAAACTGGCACTTACCAGCTGCCTCTGCAAGGATTACACTGTGACCACTGCAAGCTGCTGACCTTCAACATCCCCTGAGAGGAGTTCAGGGTGGAGATAAGAAATAAGGCACTCTGTGCTTGGGAAAACCCCACAAGAACTGGCCTTCAGATAGTCAGATGTTTTCAGGTAAAGATTTTATGAGCCCAAACACTTGCATCTTCTCATACCTAGAGAAACACTAATGTCACAAACCAATGTCTAGTCCTGATTCTCCTGGCTAGCTCCTCAGCAGCTTTTCTCCTTCTATTAATCTTTGGGCCACGTACCTTTAACTTTCTCATTAAGTTTGTTTCTTCTAGAATACAACACATCTCCAAGTGGTAGTATGACAAGAATGTTCCCTGGCCAACACCCAGACGATGCTGAAACAAGCTGCCTTATCACTCCATGGACTTTCATCTCCCTCTGTAAATGCACCCTGACAGAGAGCAGGCAAAAGGAACCCAGAGCTCCACTATACCCCTGTACAGCCTGAAGAAGCCTGAGCGGTCATCGCCCCTTTTCCTTTGAGACTGGGTTCCCAAGTGCCTAAGAAGTGAAATAGATAGGTAGTTAGACATGAGCAGGGTATCAAAAGAGGCCAAAGAATTGGCCCTAAAAATAGAGGGAGGAATGTGGTGATCCAAGGACGAAAGAGCAGATAAAACCGGGGAGGGTCTTGGAATGCAGGAACAGAAAAACCAGACCCTTATCGTCCTTCCCTTCCCCATGGAACAGTATATATTATATACTATATACTGCGTATAGTATATGGGCTTCCCTGGTGGCTCAGACAGTAAAGTGTCTGTCTGCAATGCTGGAGACCTGGGTTCGATCCCTGGGTCAGGAAAATCCCCTAGAGAAGGAAATGGCAACCCACTCCAGTATTCTTGATTGGGAAATCCCATGGACTGAGGAACCTGGTGGGCTACAGTCCATGGGGTCGCAAAGAGTCAGATGCGACGGAGTGACCTCACTTTGTTTGTATTATATATACAGTATTTATTAATGGAACAGTATAACCTGTCTCCCCTCCTATCCCATAGAGAGAAGGTATTTGCTCTACTCTTTCTCCACCCAGTGTACGTGCCTCATCCAATCAGCAAATGACTGCAAGACCTCTATCCCACTACTTGTACCCTGGGTATTAAAGTGGACTAAGGACCACCATTCAATGTCGATTCTCCCTTGAGCAGGCCCTCTCCTCTAACAAACTTTACTTTCCCTCTTACTCTGTCTCATGCCTGGAAACTCCTTTCCAACCCACACCTGGAGCAGGACATCTATGAAAATTTTCCTTAGATATGCAACTTAACTACCTAAGGGTTAGTATACTCAAAGCAGGGAATGTGTGTTAATTTCCCCTAGTTTGAATTCCCCTCAGGGTGTACTGTCAGTGAGTGCACTGCAGTGGGTTGAAGCTTAATCCTTATAAAACTCTTAAGACAGGCACTTTTTTTTTTTTTTTTTAATTTGGGGGGCTTGCTGTGGCTCAGGTGGTAATGAATCTGCCTGCAAACCTGGGTTCGATCCCTGGGCTGGGAAGATCCCCTGGCCAAAGGAAAGGCTATCCACTCCAGTATTCTGGCATGGAGAATTCCATGGACTGTACAGTCTTGAGGTCGCAGAATCAGGACACTGAGCGACTTCACTTTGTGGCTTCCCTGGTGGCTCAGATGGTAGTCTGCCTGCAATGTGGGAGACCTGGGTTCAGTCCCTGGGTTGGAAAGATCACCTGGAGAAGGAAATGACTACCCACTCCAGTGCTCTTGCCTGGAAAATCCCATGGACAGAGGAACCTGGTAGGTTACAGTCCATGGGGTCGCGTAGAGTCGGACACGCCTGAGCGACTTCACTTTCACTTTGTGGTGGTATAAACACAGGTGCACAGATGGACCGGGTTTGTCTTGAAAGAAGAGTTCAGGGGTTGTGGGTGTTTAAACCATTGGGCCGCCAATAGGGAAGGAAAGAAGATACTAGGCTGAGGTATCCCTCCGTCTCGTCGCGGGCGGTGCCATTGCCCGATCCTCGTTCACTTGCCAGGCTCAGGCCGGCGACGGGGGTCCGGGTCTAAAGTGGAGTCTCCCTCCCAGGACTGGAGCCCGGATCTGACCCGGAAGCTTTTCCGCGACCCCGGAAGCAGAGCCCAGCGGCGGAGGCGCCGCCGATGAGCCACCGCCCCCTCGCCGCCTGGCCGCTGCTTAAGAGAACCGCGGCGGCGCCGGGTTGCACTGATGGTCCCCGGCAGGCGGCGGCGGCAGAGGCGGCGGGAGGATGACCTCTCCCCGCGAGCGGGGTGCCGATCTGGCCCGATTCTACACTGTCACCGAGCCCCAGCGACACCCGAGGGGCTACACGGTGTATAAGGTCACCGCCCGGGTGAGTGCAGTTGCCGGACGGGGGTCGGAGCCTGACCAGGGACGAGAGACAGGCTGGACCCTGGTGTGGGGATGCCGGATGCCGGGTTGCGCCTAGTGCCGGGACAGGCGCCCGGAGTGGGGACTTCAAAAAGGATGCGGTAGGGGCAGAGCGTGCGAAGTCCCGGATCGCGCTGGAAATGGTCTCAACAGTGTCCCCATGCCAGGGCGGGGCAGGCGTTGATGATTTTTAATAGATGACTCAGCCCCATCCCACTTGGACTTTCTCTTCCGAGGCTGAAATATGCAGAAGTGGTTTTGCTTGTCTCATAGGGATAATGCAGGTTAAAAAAATGTTAAATTGATGTACTGTTTGACTTATATAATAGAGGATATTTCTTCCCTTCCTTCTGGGTTGCACAGAGGCAGATAAACCCTTGGGAAATATGTCAGTGGTAGGGCCAGCATCCTAGGACCTCTGTAATTGGTTGTGTCTTTTCGCCTCTGAATTTTTCGTGGTTTTCCGTAGGAGACATGAGAAATCCTGCTGAGGGTGTCTTGTGTGAGTTGTCTTGAGAGCACATTTGAAAGTTGTGAGGCTCCTTTACATCGACTAATTGATACAGTTTTTAGTACCCGCTTTGTTCATGTTTGATTGCTCTCACTTTGAGTTTTAGAGTTTGTGTCTTCCTCCTTGAAATGAGAGTAATAAAATTAAATATTAATATTAAATACAAATTAGTATTAAAATTACATACATTTAATGTATTATATGTAGTATGAATGTTTGTGTGTATTAGGCATATGTACACATCACCCAGTTAAATCCTAATTTTAATGAAGAAGAAACTATGGTTCAAGAAAGTGTTGTAGCTGATCCAGCTTCACATTGCAAGGAAGTAGCACCTCTGGGGTATGAGTTCTATTCTGTTTAACTCTAAGTTGTAAAAAAAATGTTTAAGAATTACCTTCATCATTAATTGTTAAAAAAGAGAGGTACAGATAGTAGTAATATTACAGGATACGTTTGGGGGATGTAGTACTCTTGGGTGATAGATCAGGAAGTGGGCCTTGACAAGAACCTTAGAGGTTAAATAGATTCAGATCCGCAGAGTTTGGGGCATGGGAATGGCATGTGTTTTTTGGAGTTGGTGCACAGTTCAAACAAGTGTAAGAGGATAGGATGGGCAAATTTGTGTAGATGTAGTAAGACCAGGCCTGGTTATTGGAGAGGGTTGTACCAAGAATATAGAGAAAATTGTTACTCTCTGTTTGCAAGTAAGGTTGTTATATAGGTGGAGTGTTAGTTTCAGCTTAAGAAAAAACTTCAAGATTAAAAGTGCTCTTACTATAGCCCCCTTGAAAGCTTCTTTTGGCCCTTCAGAAACCTAGACTTGGTTTCCTAACATAGTTTGTGAAATTAGAACAATTTTCAACATACTTAATGCCCTAGCTCTAATGTTCCCCTCAGAGCACCCTGTTCATCTCTTATTATAACACTTATCACAGTTATAATATATTGTATTAATCTGTTCGCTTGTCTCTGTCTCTCAGATCTAGAGCAGGTCACTATCATTGGTGTTTATTTCCTTTTGTATGCCCCAAGTCATTGTGGGGCACAGAGTGCCTAAAAATTATTGTTTTCCTCTGTGTTTTAGGTAGCACATTTACTAAATGTTTAGTTTCAGGTACTATGAGCTCTGAGGGTTACAAGGCAGCATAAAGTGTGGTCCTTCTTTTCAAGGACATTCCTAGTAGAAGATGGTTTACTGTACTTGAAGTCTAGTGCAAGGTAGAAAGTGTTAAATGCTATAGAAGACTACAGAAAAGAGCTATGGGGTTTCAGAATACAGTTTCTGGCTCAAGGGATCAGGGAACATGTACCAATTAAGATAGGTATGAGGGTTGGGAAGCATCTAGATGAGTGGGATAAGTGGAAAGGGCATTTATGGTTTACTGTACTTGAAGTCTAGTGCAAGGTAGAAAGTGTTAAATGCTATAGAAGACTACAGAAAAGAGCTATGGGGTTTCAGAATACAGTTTCTGGCTCAAGGGATCAGGGAACATGTACCAATTAAGATAGGTATGAGGGATGGGAAGCATCTAGATAAGTGGGATAAGTGGAAAGGGCATTGCAGGGAGAAGGAATATGTGAATGTGTGTAGAACTTGAATAAGAATCTGAATATGATTATTACTTGTAGTCTTACTTTACAAAAGGAATGGTTAATCTAGTTGAGATCTTAAATATCTTTTTTAAAGCTGTAAACTAACATATGACAACATCAATTAGAAGATAAAGTAGCACATTGCCTGTTCTAACCAGATCCGTGTAATGTGCATGTTAGTTATTGCTGTGGTTATTTAACTGGAAATTGCTTACACTTTTTTTTTTCTCCTTGTAAATATTTGTGTCCTCATTTATTGCTTATGGTACAGATTTTGTTTTCTAATTTTAAAGATTGAGGATTAATAAAGAGATATACTGTAAAAAGCTTCATAGTATAAAATACAAGTAAATTATTTGTTATTTTTTGAGACTTAAAGAGAAAAACATCTTACCTCAGGAGAATTAATCAGGTAAGTAGTGCTCCCTTGACAGAACTTTGTCAGATAAAAATGTCCTCTTTATGTTTCCAATTACTGACTGACTTATATTTTTAAGGAACAATCTCTATATTCTTGATTCTTGCAAGGTTCTTTATGTAAGAATAGAATTAGAATCATTGGAATTACCATTGTTAAGTATTGGTTGGCATAAGAGCTGTTTCATGTTCTTAAATCTCCTTTATACTTTCTTTTCCCCCAGTTCTTTGGAAGCTGGCTGGCTTAGATAACCTTATGGCCAGTTACAAGCTTGCTAATGGATTTCCTAGTTAAATCCTATGTTGCTTGTTAATTTTCACCTTGAATAAGTACTTCTGTTCAGCATTTGAAAGTTCTTTTGTAGATTTCCATTGATTGTTTAGTTAAAGGAGACGCAGATGTAAAAGAACCATTCACATAGTGTTTTTGGTTGTTTCATCATGCTAAAGTTTACAAAATTGTATAAGGTAATATAGATTTTTTAACAGTATTAAGTAAATAGTAATTCTTGCCTGTATTCTTTCATGAATATGAAAAGAAAATCTTGTGTCTATTTTTAAAAGACAGTGCTGCCTTATGACTTTCTTTCTATTGAGGCATAATTTATATAGAGTAAGATTCACCAGTTTTGAGTGTACAGTGTGACGAGTTTTGACATGCGTCTGTAATTGTGCAAGCCCCACCGCCACAGACATCCCTGCAGCAGTTCCCCCGTGCTCCTTTGCAGTCAGTCCCCTCTCCCCACCCCCTGTCCCTAGGCAGCCGCTGGTCAGCTTTCTGTTGCTGTACTGTGCTTTTTTGTGGAGGAGGGATCTGGCTGCTTTAACTCAGCAGGTTTGTTTGAGATTCATCTATATTGTGTATTTTTACTCTCCTTTATTGCTGACCAGTATTCCCTTGCGGGCTTCTCTGGTGGCTCAGTGGTAAAGAATTCAGCTGCAGTGCAGGAGAGCAGGGATTTGATCCCTGGGTCAGGAAGATTCTTTAGAGGAGGGCATGACAACTCATCCCAGTATTCTTGCCTGGAGAATCCCATGGACAGAGGGGCCTGGCGGGCTATAGTCCGTAGGGTCACAAAAGGTTGGACCTGACTGAAACGACTGAGCACGTGTGCACATTCCCTTGTATGGTTATTCTACAGTTAATCCTTCCACTTTGGGTTGATGGACATTTGGATTGTTTCCAGTTTTTGGCTCTTTTAAATACAGCTACTATGAACATTTATATACAAGTCTCAATGAATGTGGGCTTTTGTTGCTCTTGATAGCACATGGCCTTATTATACCTTTATAAGTAAGTACGTAAGTAAGTGAAGTTACTCAGTCGTGTCCGACTCTTTGTGACCCCATGGACTGTAGCCTACCAGGCTTCTCCGTCCATGGGATTCTCCAGGCAAGAATACTGGAGTGGGTTGCCATTTCCTACCTTTATACTAAGCTGAAATCGGATAGTCCTCTTTCTTTTTCAAAATTGTTTTGGCTATTCTAGAGTGTTTGCATTTTTAGAAAAACTCTGGAGTCAGCTTATTACACTGCAAACATGCCTACTCAGATTTTGATTGGAGTTACATTGAGAACGTGGGGCTTTCCTGGTGGCTGGTGGCTCAGTGGTAAAGAATTCATTTGCAGTGCAAGAGCCAAAGGCTATACAGGTTTGATCCCTGGGTCAGTAAGAGCCCCTGGAAGAGGGCTTAGTAACTGACTCCAGTATTCTTGCCTGGAGAATCCCTTGGGCCAAGGAGCTTGGAGGGCTACAGTCTGTAAGGTCCCAAAGAGTTGGACACAGCTGAGGCGATTGAGCACGCAGGCACGCATGTTGAGAGTGTAGATCAGTTTTAGAATTGATGTCTTTAAATAATATTGAATCTTCTAATCCATGAACACAAATTTTCCATTTATTTAGCTCTTTAATTTGAGCAATATTTTCCAGTTTTTAGTGTGCAGGTTTTGCACATAATTTGGGTTTGTTTTCAAACTATCAGAATACATAAGTCTATTTTACATAGCTAACATTTGTTGAATATTAATAGCACACACTTCTGTGGTGCTTAGTGTGAGTCAAGCTCTATTCTAAGCACGTTATATAAATTAGCACATTTTTTATAGCAGTGCAATGAGTAGGTGCCATTATTATTCTCACATTTTCACGTGAGGAAATTGANACTATCAGAATACATAAGTCTATTTTACATAGCTAACATTTGTTGAATATTAATAGCACACACTTCTGTGGTGCTTAGTGTGAGTCAAGCTCTATTCTAAGCACGTTATATAAATTAGCACATTTTTTATAGCAGTGCAATGAGTAGGTGCCATTATTATTCTCACATTCTCACGTGAGGAAATTGAAGCACCTAAATGTTAAATAATTTGCCTAGGCTCACACAACACACAAGGGGTAGAGTTTAGATTTGAACCCTGGTAGTCTATCAGTCAGAGTGCTTTTAATCCCAGTGCTGTGCTGAGTTCCTGAACACACTTTATTAGAGGCTGTGGGTATACTGTAGTTTACTAAAGTGATAGATGCAAATATGAATAGAAGTACTCTGAAAATTGCCTCTTCCAAAGCTTCAAATTCAAGCACTATTTGTATTGCTTGGAGGAAACCTGCTTTCAATTCCTGACCACATTGTTGTATGGGCTGCTTGTGCTTGGAAAGATAATTATCTGTAGTTTCCTAAGTATGCTGGTACACTGAGTTTTTCTTGTGTGTGTGTGTGCACATGTGTGCGTGCTCTGCTGTATCTGACTCTTTGTGATCCCGTGGGCTGTAGCCAACCAGGCTCCTCTGTCCATGGGATTTTCCAGGCAAGAATACTGGAGTGGGTTGCCATTTCCTCCTCCAGATCTTCCCCACCCAGGGATCGAACATGCATCTGTGTCTCCTGCATTGGCAGGCGAATTCTTTACCACTGGGAAGCATGCTTCCTTGCCTCTCTGTTAGATGTGGTTTTCTCAGTCTGGAATGCGCTTCCATTTTTTCTTGGCAATCGCTGCTAGTCTCAAGTGACCCCTCCTGCCCGGTCTTCTACAGGAAGCCTTTCTTAAATGGAGAACTCTGTGTATTGTATTAGGTTGGTGCAAAACTAATTATGGTTTGCATTGTTGAACTTTGCTGTTTGATATTGGAATACATTCTTAGATAAATGTGGTTATGTTATACATCATTTTAATGCCCTTTTCTTGCTTTATGTTTTCTTGTTAATGACTTAGTTAGTCGCTCAGTCGTGTTTAGTTCTTTGTGACCCCATGGTCTATAGACCACCAGGCTCCTCTGTCCATGAGATTTTCCAGGCAAGATTACTGGCATAGATGGCCATTCCTTTCTCCAGAGGATCTTTCTGACCCAGGGATCCAACCCAGGTGTTCTGCATTGGAGGCAGATTCTTTACTGTCTGAGCTATCTGTTTATTTTGTATTTATTTTAGACTAGGGAAATGATATTAGACAAAAAGCGCATTCTAATGATTTTCTCAATTGAGTTCAAAGTCGGTAGTAAAGCAACAGAGACAGCTTACAACATCAGCAAGCATTTGGCCTAGGAACTGCTAATGAACATACAGTGCAGTGGTGATTCAAGGAATTTTGCAAAGGAGATGAGAGCTTTGGGATGAGGAGCATAGTGCCTGGCCATCAGAAGTTGACAGTGACCAACTGACCGCGGTCATCGAAGCTGATCCTCTGCGACTACACGAGAAGTTGCTGAAGAACTCAACGTTGACCATTCTTTGGTTGTTTTGCATTTTAAGCAAATTGCAAGGGTGAAAAAATAAATGGGTGCCTCATGAGCTGACCAAAAATTTTAAAAAATAGTCATTTTGAAGTGTTGTCTTTGCTTATTCTATGAAATAACAATGAACTATTTCTCAATCGGATTGTGGCGTGCAACAAAAAGTGGATTTTACATGACAGCCGGCGATGACCAGCTCAGTGGTTGGACCGGGGAGAAGCTCCAAAGCACTTCTCAAAGCCAAACGTGCACCAGAAAAAGGGTCATAGTCACTGATTGGTGGTCTGCTGCCACTCTGATCCACTACAGCTTTCTGAATTCCAGCCAAACCATTACATCTGAGAAGTATACTCAGCAAATTGATGAGATGTACCAAAAACTGCAGCGCCTGCAAACGGCATTAGTCATCAGGATGAGCCCGATTCTTCTCCACGAAAGTGACCAGCTGCATGTCACAAACCAACACTTCAAAAGTTGAATGATTTGGACTATGAAAGTTTGCCTCATCCTCCATATTCACCTGACCTCTTCCCAAACGACTGTCACTTCAAACATCTTGACAACTTTTTACAGGGAAAACGTTTTCGCAACCAGTAGGAGGCAGAAAATGCTTTCCAAGAGTTCATCGAATCTTGAAGCACAGATTTTTATGCTAAGGAAATAAACTTATTTCTCATTGGCAGAAATTTGTTGATTACAATGATTCCTATTTTAATCAACAAAGATGTGTTTGAGCCTGGTTACAGTGATTTAAGGTTCACCATCGGAAACCACAATTACTTTTTCACCAACCTAATATATCCCTCCGTTAAAGCCTTTACCTTATTGTACTTGTTTGCTTCCTCGGAGGGCAAACTGTCTTCTAACCTATTTTTGGTGCCTAACACAGCCTGGATATAGTAGGGACTTGAGAGAAGGCTGGAAAGAGGCAGTGTTTTCCTTTCTGTTATCTTTTAAATTAACATACAGTATAGCTGACATTTTGTTGTGTAATTTTATGAATCTTTACACATGAATGGATTCACATATCCTCTGTCATAATCCGGAAGCAGAAGAGTTCCCATCAGCCTCAAAATCTCCCTCTGCTTTCCCTGTTTTACACTCTTCTCCCACCTCTTAGTCCCTAGCTACTGTTCTGCTCTCTGCCTCTATACTTTTGTCCTTTTGAGGGCACTTTATAAAGAGAATCATAGAGTATTTAACCTGTTGAGATCATCTTTTGCCTAGTTTTTTCAGTGGGTTTGTTTTCTTATTGTTGACTTTTGATAGTTCTTTTTTGAATGTAAGCTTTTTGTCAGATATGTAGTTTGCAAGTGTTTCCTCCCAGTATGTAGCGTATCTTTTCATTCTCTTAACAGTGTATTTCACAAAGTAATAATTTTTGATTTTGGTGGAGTCTAGGTTATCATATTTTTCTTCTATGGAGGAAAAATGGGCTTTTAGTGCTGTATCTAATAAAATCTCTTTGTTGACACCAGGTTTTAAAAAATGTAAACCATTCCTGTTTTCATCTTGTTTATTGACAACTTATATGCTCAGATATTAACATTTTAATATTAAAGATTTTTACATTAACTCTTTCTGTGGCCTCACCCCAGGGTTTGCAGATATTAGTTCCCCGAATAGGGATTGAACCTGCGCCCCCTGTGTTCAAAATGTGGAGTCCTAGCCACTAGACCTCCAGGAAATCAGTACATTAACTTTAACATTAGGAATTTTTACTTTCTTTGAATTTTAATTGGAAAATAGTTGTTTCCCTGGTGTCTCAGTGGTAAAGAATCCACCTGCCAATGCAGGAGATCGAACCCAGGTTCTGAGTTGGGAAGATCCCCTGTAGAAGATAATGGCAACTCACTCCAGTATTCTTGTCTGGGAAATCCCATGGACAGAGGAGCCTGGTGGACTATATATAGTCCATGGGATGGCAAAAGAGTTGGATACAACTTCACAACTAAAAAACAGCAATAGTATTATAATAATTGGTAGAATTTGAAGTGAGAAAAGCAACTTTAGTAAAACATTAATTGAGTATACCAAGGTAACTTGCCGCTATAACTTTTATTTTTGCCGCAAAGATTTTTTTTTTGGATGTGGACCAATTTTTAGTGTTTATTGAGTTTGTTACATTTTTGCTTCTGTTTTATGTTTTGGTGTTTTGTCTGTGAGGCATTTGGTATCTTAGCTCCCAGGACCAGAGATTACACTCGCATCTGCTGCGTTGGAAGGCAAAGTCAACCACTGGACTGCCATGGAAATCCCTATGTTAACTAACATTATGGATTTTTATTTTCCTTGAACTTCGATTGGAAAGTAGTTTACCTTAGAGTAGTGCTGTAATAATTGGGAGAATTTGAAGTGAGAAAAGTAACTTTAGCAAGCGTTTATTGAGTATACAAAAGTAACTTGCCGTTAGTTTCTTTATTCTCCTATAGATTTTGGGATTTTAATAATGTAGAAAATATTTCTTACTTTCAACATATTACTATAATAAGAAATTACTAGAAAGTTGAATGTCTAAAATTTTCCCCACTGACTTATCTATCTTAATGGGAGTTCTCTCTCTTCAGAGTACTAAAAAAATATTGTAAAATATCCAATTATGGTTTGTGCAAGTGCTGTCTCTTGGGTCCTGACTACCTAGCTGGCAAGTGATTAACCAACCCAGGTATCCTTGCCAACCAGTGACACCTGCAGCTCTGCGGGGGAAAAGAGGGGGAGGAGCTGAGATGCCGGTGATGGAGAGGGCGGGGGAGGGGGGTTGAGTTTGGTAAGGGGATGCTTGCCTGGGTGAGCTGGGCGCTTTGAGGTCGCTGTTCCTCTTGCTAGTGTGTGTGTGTGTGGGGGGGGGGGTATGAAATGCAGTTTAAAGATGTCAGTATGTTTACATGAAGGTGGATTTTATGAAAGTCAAATGTCTGAAAGTCAGGATTACATGCATTACACAGATGGATGTTCCGTTTGGTTTGCCTAATCACCACAATGGGAAATGTTCAATATAGTGTAGCCTTATTTCGGTATACCTTATTTTTTCTCTTCTACATTGGAAAGGTCATATCTTTGAGAAATAAAGTGTGTGGGGCATGTCTCTGTTTTCATTGAGTTTGATTATTTGTGTTGTGACAGTTTTTAAAAAAATATGTTCCTTTTGTTAATGTTTTATCCTTTACCTCTGCTTCTGCCCCGAACTAGCAGCTGAATACTGATAGTGAAGTGGCTGTCAGAAGACCTGATTATTATAAATTGCTCATAAAAATAGCTTTTTAAAATTTATGTTTAAATTTGTGATATAAATCATGATTATATGATTATAAATCATATTATGATTTCTGTTTGTTTCCAAAGGGACTTATTTTGTGATCATTTTTGGTAGGAACTATAATGGTTAGATTGAATAAATTTTGTAGCTTTGTTTTCCAGTAGCTATCTCTTAATCTTATGAAGATGACAATTCTTTTGTGTATTTGAGTTAAGAGATTGATTTAAATCATTATCATGATAATTAGATAAGAGAGCTTTTGACTTTGACTATTAAGGAAACTAGTCACTAAGTCCGGAGAAGGCAATGGCACCCCACTCCAGTACTCTTGCCTGGAAAATCCCATGGACAGAGGAGCCTTGTAGGCTGCAGTCCATGGGGTCGCTAAGAGTCGGGCACAACTGAGCGACTTTACTTTCACTTTTCACTTTCATGCAACCCACTCCAGTATTCTTGGCCGGAGAATCCCAGGGACAGAGGAGCCTAGTGGGCTGCCATCAATGGGGTTGCACAGAGTTGGACACGACTGAAGCGACGCAGCAGCAGCAGTCACTAAGTCATGTCCGACTCTTGTGACCCATGGACTGTAGCCCAAAAGGCTCCTCTGGCCCTAGGATTTTCCAGGCAATAATACTGGAGTGGGTTGCCATTTCCTTCTCCAGGGAATCTTCCCAACCCAGGGATAGAACCGGAGTCTTCTTCACTTCAGGCAGATTCTTTACCAGCTGAGCTACCGGGAAGGCTCCTTAAGGAAACTAGATAATAACTTGGTAAGAAGTAGATAAAAGAAGTTAGCACTGGGAAGAATTTAGAGGACCTGAATGCAGAGTACATCATGAGAAACGCTGGGCTGGAAGAAGCACAAGCTGGAATCAAGATTGCCGGGAGAAATATCAATAACCTCAGATATGCAGATGACACCACCCTTATGGCAGAAAGTGAAGAGGAACTCAAAAGCCTCTTGATGAAAGTGAAAGAGGAGAGTGAAAGAGTTGGCTTAAAGCTCAACATTCAGAAAATGAAGATCATGGCATCCGGTCCTATCACTTCATGGGAAATAGATGGGGAAACAGTGGAAACAGTGTCAGACTTTATTTTTTTGGGCTCCAAAATCACTGCAGATGGTGACTGCAGCCATGAAATTAAAAGACGCTTACTCCTTGGAAGAAAAGTTATGACCAACCTAGATAGCATATTCAAAAGCAGAGACATTACTTTGCCAACAAAGATCCNTGGAAACAGTGGCTGACTTTATTTTGGGGGGCTCCAAAATCACTGCAGATGGTGACTGCAGAAAGTTATGACCAACCTAGATACCATTTTCAAAAGCAGAGACATTACTTTGCCAACTAAGGTCCGTCTAGTCAAGGCTATGGTTTTTCCTGTGGTCATGTATGGATGTGAGAGTTGGACTGTGAAGAAGGCTGAGCGCCGAAGAATTGATGCTTTTGAACTGTGGTATTGGAGAAGACTCTTGAAAATCCCTTGGACTGCAAGGAGCTCCAACCAGTCCATTCTGAAGGAGATCAACCCTGGGATTTCTTTGGAAGGAATGATGCTCAAGCTGAAACTCCAGTACTCTGGCCACCTCATGCGAAGAGTTGACTCATTGGAAAAGACTTTGATGCTGGGAGGGACTGGGGGCAGGAGGAGAAGGGGACGACAGAGGATGAGATGGCTGGATGGCATCACTGACTCGATGGACGCGAGTCTGAGTGAACTCCGGGAGTTGGTGATGGACAGGGAGGCCTGGCGTGCTGCGATTCAGGGGGTTGCAAAGAGTCGGACATGACTGAGCGACTGAACTAAACTGAACTGAAGTGAAATAAACAAGAGTTTGTGTAGGAGACCATTTGTGGATGGAATCTCTCAGGTTCTGAGACTTCAGAGCCAGGAATAGCATTTCTATGACGCTCCCGAGATAACATTAGATAACAAGAATTTGGTTCACGTAATCTAGTTATATGTCCATTAAGTGCTTATATCCAATTAACAGGGAACTACAACTTGTTAAAGAGATTAAACAAATAAACAACTGTGAAATGTATGCAGAAAGTAGTTCCCTAGCACTGGCAGTACTAATTTTCTCACTTGAGAAATTACTTTAAAATGTTATCATTACCAAATATTTATTATAAACCAGTTGGTTATATTGTACTAAAAATTAATGCTATCAGAATTTCCAGAGTAAGCACCTTTAGACCTACCACTAAGGAATAAAAGAACAGAAAAAGAAAGAAAGAGAAATAAGATTAAAAAGTATAAAACACTACCTTTTTATTTTTGCTAAATGGTTTATTTTTTTCTTAATTATTTTTCCAATTGACTAAAATAAAATTCAGAAGTCCCTTTTAAAGTTGAGCATGCAGAGATAAGCATCAGTCTCATCCAGGGAAAGAAGTAACCTTCTCAACTACTCCAACGGCTAAATTTCCTGCCATAACATGAGGATAAAGTGTTAACATTTTCAATTCACTATACTGAGGTTGTTGAGGTTTTTTTCTCTCCTAGGGTCCTTAGAAACTTAGAACTTTTGCCCAAAAATAACAAACTTTTGAAATATTATGAAGTTGTTTTGAATAAAAATTACACCATCACAGTTTCACATAATTGCTAAGACAGCTCAAGAAGAGTCATCACTAAGAGACTGAATTATTTGGGATGTTAGTTCTGTGTAGCCGCTTGCATGACAAGTCTCCAAAAGATTTTTTAAGTCTATTTTTGAGGTTAATTTTTGAGTACCCTTTCTTTCAGTTAACATGTTTTCCAAATGCATTATAGGGGAGACTTGGCAGCTCAGATATATCAAGATGTAACATCAGTTCTGCACTGAGTCATAGATCTCTTTTCTTGGCATTTAACTGCTCTAAAGTTTCAATCCTGGTAGTGGGAGATTTGGGAGAGAAAACTCACACTGGATGAACGTAGCTTCTCCTGGGTTCTACAAGCTATCTATATTCACGTGGATATATTCCATTATACAGTCTTGTCTCTGAAAATGAATTTAGTGTTATACAGTCAGATATTCTATAAGAAATGTGTTGATGATAATTGGCCCCTCTGTAGGACATATATAAGGAAGCTTGCCATTTCTGACGGAGAAGGCAATGGCACCCCACTCCAGTACTCTTGCCTGGAAAATCCCATGGACGGAGGAGCCTGGTGGGCTGCAGTCCATGGGGTCGCTGAGTCGGACACGACTGAGCGACTTCACTTTCACTTTTCACTTTCATGCATTGGAGAAGGAAATGGCAACCCACTCCAGTGTTCTTGCCTGGAGAATCCCAGGGACGGGGGAGCCTGGTGGGCTACCGTCTATGGGGTCACACAGAGTCGGACACGACTGAAGTGACTTAGCAGCAGCAGCAGCCATTTCTGACCCCAATTCAGTAAAGCTTCATTTTTCTTCTTATCCTAAATTGACACTTTCTTTTGCCAAAATATTTCTTTTGCTCTTAAATAAAATGTCAAAGTTATATTGACTATCCAAACTTTAAGGCAAACATTTAGTGCCACCAGTTTCCAATTTCCTAACTAGCTGTCTTTTAAGCTTTTAATATTAAGTAGATATTGATAATTCAGAACTAGCTCTTCTGTAGCAGGTCATAAAATGCATCACCCATTTGCAGTGTAGTATTATACTAGCTAGTTCACCAGGCAGACCCATGTGGCTAGCATAGCTTCTGTCAGAAAATCCGCCCTGTCCTCTGACTAAGGCTACAAAGTCAATCTCTGCTTGATGGAGCCCGGAACAAGTTAGGTAGGAAGAAGGCAAGGTGGATGCTTGTGGGCACCAGAAATAAAATAATTCTCTATAACTGTTAATACTTAACAGCTAGATTTCTTCTTAGTCCTTATTTCTCAAATGATGTCCTGCCATATAGATCTATCCTAGGATTTGTTTAAACATCTTCTTCTTTTTATTTTTTTAATATAAATTTATTTAAATTGGAGGTTAATTACTTTGTAATATTGTATTGGTTTTGCCATACATCAACATGAATCTTCTTTCATAAAATGTTTCTGTGGCTAATGAAGTTGAAGAAGTGTTGGACTAAACATAGTGAAGCAGTGTTCAGTCCTCTGGAATTTTTTGGATTTTTAATGTAGGACATCATCTGTAAATCTCTAACTGGGGACAAGGGTGTATAGGGTTCCTTTGGCTTATGAGGTTTCAGAACCTCTGATCAGGGCTCTACAGGGGCCTAGGTCTCTTTAAAACAGCATTCAGGAAATGTTCTGATTATCCTTTGCTTAAGCATCCTTAACTGGGGATGAGGGGAACAAGGAGCTAGCTCCCTCCAAAGAGACACGAGTAGTGTCTCGAACTGACGGGGGCGACATGTCTCTGCTATTTTTTGTATACATAAACCATTCATAAGTTAGGAACTGACAAGAGATCCTCCTTTTCTGGACAAAATAATTTATAAAAATATGTCAGCGCCTCCTAACGTGAGGACCTACAAGGTGGTGCCAAAAAAAATTAATTATAAGGGGAAAAACCTGTTGCACAATCTGGCCAATACAGTTCTGTTTGCTTTTTAAAAGTATTAGATTCATTGCAGAGAGTACCATCAGCTGTGCAGTATATAGATATTAATATTATTCTAAATATATCAGTTCAGTTCAGTCGCTCAGTCATGTCCGATTCTTTGCGACCCCATGAATCGCAGCACGCCAGGTCTCCCTGTCCATCACCAACTCCCAGAGTTCACTCAGACTCACGTCCATCGAGTCGGTGATGCCATCCAGCCATCTCATCCTCTGTCATCCCCTTCTGCTCCTGCCCCCAACCCCTCCCAGCATCAGAGTCTTTTCCAATGAGTCAAGTCTTCGCATCAGGTGGCCAAAGTTCTGGAGTTTCAACTTTAGCATCATTCCTTCCAAAGAACACCAAGGACTGATCTCCTTTAGCATAGCTCCTGTCAGAAAATCCGCCCTGTCCTCTGACTAAGGCTACAAAGTCAATCTCTGCTTGATGGAGCCCGGAACAAGTTAGGTAGGAAGAAGGCAAGGTGGATGCTTGTGGGCACCAGAAATAAAATAATTCTCTATAACTGTTAATACTTAACAGCTAGATTTCTTCTTAGTCCTTATTTCTCAAATGATGTCCTGCCATATAGATCTATCCTAGGATTTGTTTAAACATCTTCTTCTTTTTATTTTTTTAATATAAATTTCAAAATTTCAAGGATATCCTTGAAGTCCAAGAGACTCTCAAGAGTCTTCTCCAACACCACAGTTCAAAAGCATCAAGTCTTCGGTACTCACCTTTCTTCAGAGTCCAACTCTCACATCCATACATGACTACTGGAATTACCATAGCCTTGACTAGATGGACCTTTGTTGACAAAGTAATGTCTCTGCTTTTGAATATGCTATCTAGGTTGGTCATAAACATTTGAAAAGACCCTGATGCTGGGAAGGTTGAGGGCAGGAGGAAAAGGGGACGAGAGAGGATGAGATGGTTGGATGGCCTCACCGACTTAATGGACATGAGTTTGGGTAAACTCCGGGAGTTGGTGATGGACATGTAGGCCTGGCATGCTGTAGTCCATGGGGTCACAAGAAGTCAGACACGACTGAGGGACTGAACTGAACCTAGGGACTTGATTAAAACATACCAAAGCAATCTACCTTTCAAGACTAACCCTGTTTAAAGAAAAGAAAAATATTTGAATAAAAAAGGAAACATAAAAGAAACCTGATTTATAATCCATCTTTGTATTCATCAGCTACTTTACACATTTCATACTAGACTTTATAGCCTGTACAACATGATCACAGAATGAAATGCTCAGTTGCTGGTTTGTAGCAGACAGGAATGCAGAAGGAACCGCATATAAGAAGCTTATAAACTGAATTATTTGTGCAAAGCCGTGCCATTACTGCAGTTCATACATCCTTGGAAGTGATTTCCTTTCTGACAAAAAGTCAATGATAGTAAAATCCAGTCATTGCTTCATTGCAGCTCTTAAAAAGGCAGCATGAGCCCTGTGCTACATCAGTGTGGATGGTGAGGAGGCAAGTTTGGGCATTTTGCAGACTGTGAAGACCAGAGGAATGCAGATTCCACCTGAGAAGATAACACACAGATAGAGGAGCCAATATTTTTGCATTCGCTCTAACAATTCTGTATTAAAGAAGCAACTGTTCTCACACAGATCAAAGGGAGTCACAAAGAACCTAAAGAGATAACAGAATGAAGACTATGATGATGAAGTTCCAGACGGGACAAGGAAACAGACACTTGCCATAGAAAAACCAATTCAGTCAGTTCTTTCATGAGAGAGAATTTGCAAAAAATCTAAATTAGTAGTTCTCAAACTTTCGAGTCTCAGGAACATTTCACTTCTTAAAAATCAAGATTAAAAACCCCAAATACACAGGAGTGTATTTACTGATGTTTATTGCATTAGACAGAGGATGAGATGGCTGAATAGCATCACTGACTCAATGGACATGAGTTTGAGTAAACTCTGGGAGTTGGTGATGGACAGGGAGGCCTGGTGTTTTGCAGTCCATGGGGTCGCAAAGAGTTGGACATGACTGAGCGACTGAACTGAACTGAACAAACTGATTGCATTAGAAATTTAAAGTAAGATATTTTTCAGATGCATGAATAAATTTAGTGAGAAGAGTGATATGGCTTTCTATTTTGCAGCTTGTGTTGCTGAACAGAGGACAGATAGATGCTCCCAACTGCTTTTACAACAAAATCCCTACAATGTCACTGGGCCTCTGGAAAACGCTACAGTCCACTGGCATAGAAGGATTGAAAAGGCTAACCAGGACTTGGTACTATATTATGAGAAATGTTTGATCTTACAGACATCTTGGAAGAGTAACAAGAACCCAGAGGAATGCCTGAACTGTACTTTAAGAACCAAGGAGCTAAAAAATATATTTACAGATATTTACATATATCAACATTCTGTATATAGACTTCTCAGGTTAACTACTTACTAACCTGTAGGTAGATCATTTAATAGTATAAGTTCAAACACCCTGAACTGTTTCATTTCTTTCAAACATATAAAGCCTGCAATACATATTACAAAGCAGAATTGCCTTAAAGATAAATAGACTACCTACTAAATGGAGACATAGCAAGATGCATTCTGGACTGTCAATACTAAATATTATATTTTCACAAGTGGTACTACTGTGTCCTAATAGTGAAGTAGGTAGAGTGAGCATTATTCCATTTTATAGAGGAGAAAAGTACACAGATGGGGGTAAGTGACTTATCCAAGTACCATAACTAATCCATGACAGAGCTGCGACTGTATCCAGTCCAGTGCTTTGGGTTTGTTACTAGGCCAAAATATGATGCCAAAATACATGGTTGAAAAGTGAAAATTATTGCTGGGGTGTTGTATTGCCTGATCTGTTTCGTTATAGTTTTTCACTTACTCTGCTAAATAGCTGTTTTGGTAGATACGTGGTTGGTGCTTTGATATCATTTTGCTAAATGTTCTGTTTTAATATTTTGAAAATGCATAATTACTCCCTCTAGTCTTAATTTTCCTTACATGTAAAGTTGGGATCAAAACACCATGAAAGCTCCATCAACAACAGCTTAATAACTAACAGAAAAAGGCATATCACAATCTACAATTTGAAAAAAAAATTTTTTCTCAAATTGGGCAAACATATAAGGACACTTTTCATTCGCTCCATGATGCAGATGGTTTCAGAACTTTTGGAAGCCAGGGGCTAGGAATGCTTGACATCCTGCAACATTATGGAGGATATTGCATAACCAAGTCTTATCCCACATCCCCACAGTTTGAAATGTCCTTCTGGACGGTAACATAGGTAAAAATTTTGCTTTTAATTTTCTAAACCTGGATACCAGCTGTATTTTATATGTAAATGCAAAATATTTATACAAGTTTTAATATGCATTGATTCTTCCAAAAGCACAGCTCCCACGTAAAGGACAACTGCACTGACAATCAACAAGTTTACCACGAATGGCCCAACAATTCAGAAAATTGTGTTGTGGTAAAGGTGTGGTCATAGCAGCCTACATGCACAGTGTTTCTACCTATCAGTGTGAGGATCCCATTACCTCACCAGATCTTCTGGTATAAAGATACATATGAATTTATATCTATATATAAATATATTAAATTACTTTCTAAAATTCATCCTTTGTATTGTAATTAAGATATTTTAACGATATTTTACTAGGTATATCAGTTCAGTTCAGTCGCTCAGTTGTGTCCGACTCTTTGCGACCCCATGAATCACAGCATGCCAAGCTTCCCTGTCCATCACCAACTCCCGGAGTTTACCGAAACTTATGTCCATTGATTCAATGAGGCCATCCAACCATCTCATCCTCTGTCGTCCCCTTCTCTTCCTGCCCTCAATCTTTCCCAGCATCAGGGTCTTCTCAAATGAGTCAGCTCTTTACATCAGGTGGCCAAAGTATTGGAGTTTCAGCTTTATCCGAAACTTATGTCCATTGATTCAATGAGGCCATCCAACCATCTCATCCTCTGTCGTCCCCTTCTCTTCCTGCCCTCAATCTTTCCCAGCATCAGGGTCTTCTCAAATGAGTCAGCTCTTTACATCAGGTGGCCAAAGTATTGGAGTTTCAGCTTTAGCATCAGTCCTTCCAATGAACACCCAGGACTGATCTCCTTCAGAATGGACTGGTTGGGTTTCCTTGCAGTCCAAGGGACTCTCAAGAGTCTTCTCCAACACCACAGTTCAACAGCATCAATTCATTGGCGCTCAGCTTTCTTTGTAGTCCAACCCTCACATCCAAACATGACCACTGGACAAACCATAGCCTCGACCACACGGACCTTTGTTGACAAAGTAATATCTCTGCTTTTCAATATGCTGTCTAAGTTGGTCATAACTTTCCTTCCAAAGAGTAAGCGTCTTTTAATTTCATGGGTGCAGTCACCATCTGCAGTGATTTTGGAGCCCCAAAAAATAAAGTTTGACACTGTTTCCACTGTTTCCCCATCTATTTCCCATGAACTGATGGGACCAGATGCCATGATCTTCGTTTTCTGAATGTTGAGTTTTAAGCCAACTTTTTCACTCTCCTCTTTCACTTTCTTCAAGAGGTTCTTTAGTTCTGAGATTATTGATATTTCTCCCGGCAATCTTGATTCCAGCTTGTGCTTCCTCCAGTCCAGCGTTTTTTGTGATGTACTCTGCATATAAGGTAAATAAACAGGGTGACCATATACAGCCTTGATGTACTCCTTTTCCTATTTGGAACCAGCCTGTTGTTCCATGTCCAGTTCTAACTATTGCTTCCTGACCTGCATATACGTTTCTCAAGAGGCAGGTCAGGTGGTCTGGTATTCCCATCTCTTTCAGAATTTTCACAGTTTATGACTTTGACTGTGATGCACACAGTCAAAGGCTTTGGCATAGTCAATAAAGCAGAAATAGATGTTTTTTCTGGAACTCTCTTGCTTTTTTGACGATCCAGCAGATGTTGGCAATTTGATCTCTGGTTCCTCTACCTTTTCTAAAACCAGCTTGAACATCTGGAAGTTCACGGTTCACATATTGCTGAAGCCTGGCTTGGAGAATTTTAAGCATTATTTTACTAGTGCAATTGTGCAGTAGTTTGAGCATTCTTTGGCATTGCCTTTCTTTGGGATTGGATTGAAAACTGACCTTTTCCAGTCCTGTGGCCACTGCTGAGTTTCCCATATTTGCTGGCATATTGAGTGCAGCACTTTCACAGCATCATCTATCAGGTTTTGAAATTGCTTAACTGGAATTCCATTACCTCCACTAGCTTTGTTTGTAGTGATGCTTCCTAAGGCCCACGTGACTTCACATTCCAGGATGTCTGGTTCTAGGGGAGTAATCACACCATCATGATTATCTGGGTCATGGAAATCTTTTTTGTACAGTTCTTCTGTGTATTCTTGCCATGTCTTCTTAATATCTTCTGCTTCTGTTAGGTCCATACCATGGCTATATTATGTGTGTTTTTCATGCAGAATAGTAAAAAGTCATTCCTCAGTTTTTTTAATAGAGTTGTTGTGTCTGATAAAATCAAGAACCATTGAGTTAATATCCATCAGAAATGGCAAGTTTTTTCCTTCTCTGAAAAATTTATCTTTAGAGTCTGCATGAATAGATAGGTCTAAAACTTTAACCCTTTCTGGGAAATTATTTATGGTTACCCCCTCTGTATTAATAAAACAGTATGAAACAGCTTGTTGTTTACCTGAATAGACAGTTTGAGGTCGGGACTTTAGGGAGGGAAGGGAAAGGATGATATCTAGGATTGACTTCCAAAGAAGCCATAAAACCTATTTTTGGTTAACTACTTTAAGCAATGTCAAGCTCCTTCACAGTAAAAAAGCCCACAAGCCTCTCCACCACCCCTGCCAATACCACAGCTATGTACAAATGTCCTTGAGAAGATACAAGATCCCTCTGCTTTACCTGCTACCTAAAGAGAAAAGATCTAGATAAAATTATTGATTAAATGAAGGAAGCCACAGCTTCTGCTTATATTAGAACATTCTTCTGAATATTATGTCTTGAAATGCATGCCCATTGGTTCAAAAGGGAGTATTCTTTTCAAAAGTGAATGCTCTTCATTTATAATTAAATATTGAAAACAATTTCAGTGACAAATGTGTGTCATTTACCAAAATTAGATAAAGGTAGCTGAGAGTTTTAAAATCCCAGTGAAACTTTGATGAATGTATTCTACAGAACAAATAATTACGATGTTTGTTTTGCTACCTACACATAAAGTTTTTCCTTGGCTGCTTTCCTGAGCCATACAATTACGTTAAGATGTATTTTTTACACTCTCTGCAGGTTGAGATATATTTTTTGAAAATTGAAAATAAAATGACTTTTTTTAATCACATCATTTTTCCCCCTCTGGAAGACATTGCCTTTTTTACTTACTGTTTTAAAAAACACCCAAACCAATACAACTTTCATGGTTGGGTACTAGACTACTTGATTATGTTAGGAGAATATGTACAGTGCGGGGAATAGCAGTTACTTCTCTGACTGTATTCATTTTGCAGCATTGGTTCATTAACAGCACACACCATTAATTTAGAGTAAGCCCTACACTAATAATGACAATTTATTTCTTTGTTTAATTTCTCTATAACCAAATGGCACACTTTACAATGAACCCCAAATAAAGTCTTTTCGAAACTTTGGACTACATTATATCTTTTTAAAAGGTTATGTTTGATAACCTAACTCATTTGATATTTTTCTTTTTCTAACATTTAAAATATAAAACACAGTTAATTGCACTGTTTCAATTTTAGTTATTAAAAGATAAATAAGCTTTCTAAAAATAAAAAGAATGCTTTCACACATAAATTTCCCTTTCAACCTGTACTAACAACCATTTTCTAATGAGCTACAATGTATAACATATTTCTAGGTTTAAAAACACAGTCTCCTTCATGCTCTGTGGCCTAAAAGTCAAAATTTTAGTGTGCCAACAACTACTCCTCCTGAACGCATTGACCTTGAGCTACTCAGACATTTTTTCTGCCATCATTTTCTGTTATCAAACCAGTTGATAATAACTTGAAATACATGTTTTTAAAAATATTTTAGTGAAAACCTTCAGTTGTCAATGAATACAAGTGACATCTCTCAATATGATATATAATAAACTCCTGCTGGCATAAATATAAATCCTGAGTGCAAAAAGCCCTGAATTCAAGTTCTGATTCTGTCACTTAAAACCTGGGTTATCTTGCCATGTCATTTTACATTTCCAAGTGTCTATTTCTGCATATATCAAAAGTGCTTAATAATATATATTCTATGTCACTCCCAGGGCATTTGTGGACATAAAGAAAAAAAACTCAGATGATTTTCAAATCACAATAATAAGTTGACGAATAGAAGGAAAAACTATGTTTTAAGGATCATGATGTGTCCTCTGCTTTCTGGAATTATGAATCCAAAAGATGTATTTCTAAATAATCAACATAATATAGACTGAGTGGAACTTTGTAAACTAAGCAAAGTCACATCTATACAACTGCCATAAACTTAAACAAGAATAAAGTTCATGGGCCACCTGACTGCAATAAGTCCCAAATACACTAGTATGATTCCTTCAGCCATGACCAAAGCAACAATAGGAATTGACCTGCAACAACAGGAATATCACAGTAAATATATAATTTTGCTAGAATTTCATCTCATATTTTTAATGCCTAGAATAATTTTGGGGGATCAAGGCTAACATAAGCTCAGTACCTTCGAACATGACACAAACATTAGTCAAAATTATGGCATTGATTATTATTTTGTTTTTTAATTAATTTTTTATTAGAGTATAGTTGCTTTACAATGTTGAGTATTTTTTCTGTACAGTGAAATGAACAATTATCTATTTTTTTATCAAAGTATAGTTGATTTACACTATTGTGTTAGTTTCATGTGTATAGTGAATTGATACATATCCATTCATCTGTTAATGAACACTTAGGTTGCTTCCATATCTTGGCTATTATAAATAGTGCTGCTATGAACACTGGGATGCATGTATCTTTTGAATTAGCGCTTTCATCTTTCCAGATAAATTCCTAGGACTGGGATTGTTTGATCATATGGCAACTCTATTTTTAGTTCTTTAAGGAAACTCCATTCTGTTTTCCATAGTGGCTGCACCAATTTATGTCCCTACGAACAGTGTAGAGGGGTTCCCTTTTTTCCACACCCTCTCCAGCATTTATTACTCATAGACTTTTTGGTGATGGCCAATCTGATCAGTGTGAGGTAACACTTTATTATCATTTTGATTTGCATTTCTCTAATAATTAGCAATGTTGAGAATCTTTTCATGTTTTATAGGCAAATCTCAAACATAGATTTCTAGTCCCAATCATGATCCTGAGCTCAAAGTAATATTTTCTTCTCTGTGTTATAAATCTCAAACTGTCCAGCAAAACCAAATACATTCACTTTGCACTTAAATGTATTATAGCTTTTGCTGACTGTATAATCCTTAGTTTGTGTATACTTCATATGGCAAAGGTAAAATAAAAATGAATTTATATATTTCATTAACTCTTAGTAAATGGCCTGGATACAACTATGAAAATAAGCTCATTTAAAACTTTACCTATCTACTAAAAATCAAGACTTGACATGGCATCTGGTCCCATCACTTCATGGGAAATAGATGGGGAAACAGTGGAAACAGTGTCAGACTTTATTTTGGGGGGCTCCTAAATCACTGTGGGTGGTGATTGCAGCCATGAAATTAAAAAACGCTTACTCCTTGGAAGGAAAGTTATGACCAACCTAGATAGCATATTCAAAAGCAGAGGCATTACTTTGCCAACAAAGGTCCATCTAGTCAAGGCTTTGGTTTTTCCAGTGGTCATGTATGGATGTGAGAGTTGGACTGTGAAGAAAGTTAAGCGCTGAAGGATTGATGCTTTTGAACTGTGATGTTGGAGAAGACTCTTGAGAGTCTCTTGGACTGCAAGGAGATCCAACCAGTCCATTCTAAAGGAGATCAGTCTTGGGTGTTAATTGGAAGGACTGATGCTAAAGCTGAAACTCCAATACTTTGGCCACCTCATGAGAAGAGTTGACTCATTGGAAAAGACTGATGCTGGGAGGGATTGGGAGCAGGAGGAGAAGGGGACAACAGAGGATGAGATGGCTGGATGGCATCACTGACTCGATGGACGCGAATCTGAGTGAACTCCAGGAGTTGGTGATGGACAGGGAAGCCTGGTGTGCTGCAGTTCATGGGGTTGCAAAGAATCGGACATGACTGAGCGACTGAACTGAACTGAACTGAACTGACAAGGAAACTCTAACTGTACATACTAATACGAGTTTATCACAAATTGTACAACCCATATAACCCTTGTATTTGAAACAGAGAAAATAAAATAAAATCTACTCTAATGACTGATGTGACATTCTTAACTCAAATCAACTCAACTCTTCACTGAGTAAACACCCACTCAGAAACAGTTGTGCAGCACATTTGCAAAATAAAAACAGCATAACAAAAAGAAAATGGTTAGCAAATGCTGTAGTAAGTGTGATGTGAGTAATTGGCAGGTGATAACATTTTTATTCCTTTCTAAGGGCAGCAAGAGATTAATTTAGCAGTATATAATGACATGACTGAGAAGTTCATTTTGTGTATGAAAAATGAGCAGCTTCAATCGAATCTTCATGCTAACAGTTAATATGTAACACATTTCCTTGGGAAAAGAAGCGACATGTTCATAATAATTGGCAAAAACAATTAGATTGGCAAGTCTTCCAAGCCAACTGTGAATATTGTTAAGGAAGAGAAGAAAAGACAACATCAATCTCCTACAGAAATTCAAGCTCTGAATTAGCATGGAGTAGAATTTCTTGTTATTTTTCTCATTTATATATTCTCTAACTTTTGATGAGATACTTAGGAACAAAAAATGATAAGAAAATCAACAAATTTATCATTGACACCTTTGAAGACAAAAGTAAAGAGGAAGCTTTTCTGTTTTACCTAAGAAAAGACAATTCTGCTGTATAATTGGTAAAACCTTTATAATTTATTTTCAAAAATGCACATTTCAGTGATAGACCATAATACAAGATAGCTAAAACCAAATAGGAGTCTGTGAAAAAATAAATAAATGTACTGCAATATGAAGGTCATAAGCAATATTGTTTATCAGATTGGGTAGAGTTTACAAGGGTTTGCATTTTATCATTTTTCACTTTGCTATGTATTTGTGTTTTATAAACTTATATATAAGTGGGTTGTATTTCACAACTTTTAAAAGATTTTTTTTAAATCTTACAAACTAAGTAAACAGTGAAATCTCAGTTGTAGTGACTCTGTGGCCATGTCTGCCCTTTCCTAATATACACTTTAGCCAGTCAATCAAGCTGCTGGAAGCATTTGTCAAGAAAGTCTCTTGACACCACGTAAATAAGATCATCACATAGACAAAATGATGATTTGGTATGTTTCACAAATTATTAGTAAACGGCCTGCAAGTAGTATGAAAATGAACTCACGCTAGTGTATCTAATACCTAAAAAAAAAAAAAAAAAGGCTTAACAAAGATAATACAATTAAAAATGAATTACTGTATATTTACAATAGCCAAGAAACTGCTGCTGCTAAGTCACTTCAGTTGTGTCCAACTCTGCGCAACCCCATAGACGGCAGCCCACCAGGCTCCCCCGTCCCTAGGATTCTCCAGGCAGAACACTGGAGTGGGTTGCCATTTCCTTCTCCAATGCGTGAAAGTGAAAAGTGAACATGAAGTCACTCAGTCGTGTCCAACTCTCAGTGACCCCATGGACTGCAGCCTACCAGGCTCCTCTGTCCGTGGGATTTTCCAGGCAAGAGTACTGGAGTGGGGTGCCGTCGCCTTCTCCAATGGAATACTACTCAACCATAAAAAAGAATGAAATAATGCCATCTGCAGCAACATGGATAGACCTAGAGATTATCACACTAAGAAAGCCAGAGAAAGACAAATATCATATGATATCACTTATGTATGGAATCTAAAATATGACAAAAATGAACTTCGCCTTCTCCAATGGAATACTACTCAACCATAAAAAAGAATGAAATAATGCCATCTGCAGCAACATGGATAGACCTAGAGATTATCACACTAAGAAAGCCAGAGAAAGACAAATATCATATGATATCACTTATGTATGGAATCTAAAATATGACAAAAATGAACTTTTCTATGAAACAGAAACAGATTTACAGACATAGAGAACAAACATGTGGTTGTGAAGGGGGAGAGGTGTGGGAGAAGAATAGATTGGGAGTTTGGGATTAGCAGATGCAAACTAGTGTATATAAAATGGAGAAACAACAAGGTCTTACTGTATAACACAGGAAACTATATTTACTATCCCATGATAAATCAAAATGCAGAAGAATATGATAAAAATGTGTGTATCTATACATATATATACACATATATATATGTATATATGAATCACTTTGCCATGCAGTATGAATTAACACAACGTGTAAATCAACTATACTTGAACATTTTTTTAAAATAATAAATTGTTAATACAAATTACCACAAACACCATGGATACACAGTACAACCCTCTTATTGAAAGAGAAAAAATGAACATGAAATTTAACTTACTAATGAATACTATGACTTACTCAGTCAAATCAGCCTCACCCCATACTAAGGAAAAACCAACCATGTTGGTCATGCCACCTATAAGGATCTCATCTCTTTGCTTTTCAAATTCACACCTGGAGATGTTACTGCAGACAAGATCTTACTAAATGGCCTGCAAGTAGTGGTGAATAAATTCATAAATTTGGTCTTGATTCTTATTCCCAGTCACAGAGCATGAAATTTGAGTATCCTCCAATTTGTGTACAGACATGAAAATGTAAACAAATGCATGTGTCTGTATAGGGAACAAAGAAGATGCTTATTGCAAAAAAGAGAAAGCATATTAAAAATTTCTGTGAAACCAAGCAGTGTACAAAGTTTATTGATATGTTGAATGGTTGTAAAAGTAGGAATGAAGATATCGCATCTAATATTGAGTCAAACAATAAAACACAGTAGGTTATATATAATAATTGATAATACAGTTTATTTAGTTTATAATTAATTTTCTCTAACCCTACACTGAAAAAATTCAGACTCAAATTGAAGAAAGTAGGGAAAACTGCTAGACCATTCAGGTATGACCTAAATCAAATCCCTTATGATTATACAGTGGAAGTGAGAAACAGATTTAAGGGCCTAGATCTGATAGATAGAGTGCCTGATGAACTATGGAATGAGGTTCGTGACATTGTACGGGAGACAGGGATCAAGACCATCCCCATGGAAAAGAAATGCAAAAAAGCAAAATGGCTGTCTGGGGAGGCCTTACAAATAGCTGTGAAAAGAAGAGAGGCGAAAAGCAAAGGAGAAAAGGAAAGATATAAGCACCTGAATGCAGAGTTCCAAAGAATAGCAAGAAGAGATAAGAAAGCCTTCTTCAGCGATCAATGCAAAGAAATAGAGGAAAACAACAGAATGGGAAAGACTAGAGATCTCTTCAAGAAAATTAGAGATACCAAGGGAACATTTCATGCAAGGATGGGTGGAGACAGGGATCAAGACCATCCCCATGGAAAAGAAATGCAAAAAAGCAAAATGGCTGTCTGGGGAGGCCTTACAAATAGCTGTGAAAAGAAGAGAGGCGAAAAGCAAAGGAGAAAAGGAAAGATATAAGCACCTGAATGCAGAGTTCCAAAGAATAGCAAGAAGAGATAAGAAAGCCTTCTTCAGCGATCAATGCAAAGAAATAGAGGAAAATAACAGAATGGGAAAGACTAGAGATCTCTTCAAGAAAATTAGAGATACCAAGGGAACATTTCATGCAAAGATGGGCTCGATAAAGGACAGAAATGGTATGGACCTAACAGAAGCAGAAGATATTAAGAAGAGGTGGCAAGAATACATGGAAGAACTGTACAAAAAAGATCTTCACGACCCAGATAATCATGATTCTCAGGGCTAGAAGGCCATTATTCAAGCCACACTCACAAGAGCACATCAGAGTGCGAGTGAACCTTGACTGTATAGCCAACCATCCATCTAAAGCTTGTATCTTTTTAAATTAAATATCTTTAACATTATAATATTTAAGGAATAACTCTCACAAATGTCTTTAATGTCTTCACCATCAACAGTTAACAGACAGCTTGTGTGTGACACACCCCAGGGCTGTGCTTCTGGACACTTTCTGATGGATGACTATTTGGGGATCTTGCAGCTTGGTTATTCGTCAGATTCTGTGAAAACATCTATGGGTGAAGGAAACTGAGAAGAGGCCCAAAGGAGAGCATCCGGGGAGGTGGGGTTAGTCTAGCAGCAACCCTGGGGTGTGTCCCTGAAACACTAAAGGGGGAAGGGCAGTCGGGTGGGCACAGAAGACAAGGCAGTCAGCTTATGGATCGACTGCAGCCCTCCACTGAGCCCAGCCTCAGTTGGTAACTGTCAAGCTTAAAGTGCATTTGAATTACCCAAGATCTTATAATGCAGGTTTAGACTCAGTAGGTCTGGAGTAAGGCCCCCATTTCTGAATTTATTAACAATTTCTCAAGTGCTTCTGTTTCCCATGAACCACACTTTGAGCAGCAGTGGCTTTGTCTCCTCCCCACAGATGGTGCCTCAAAAGAAGAGATCAATCTCAGCAAGATGGTGATGAAATTCTGGGCCAACTTTGCTCGGAATGGGTGAGCTGCTGGCAGAGATGGAGTAGGGTTGGGAAGGGACAGGGAGTGTCTGTTGGGTGGGGGGAGCTTCCAACATGCGATGGAAAAACACCCTGCCCTATGACTTCTGACATGAGAGCTCCCTGTGATGGACTGGGTGCCCAGGACATGGTCAGCCTCCTGTCTCTGGCAGCATATGAGCCTTTGGCAGAAATGAAGCCATGGTGTCCCTGACCATCTCAGAGGGTTATTGGGACCAAACCTTTGCTTTGGTGAACTTCTATTTGACTCTGTTTCAGGAACCCTAATGGGGAGGGGCTTCCCCATTGGCCAGCATATGACCACAAAGAAGGGTACCTTCAGATTGGTGTCAACACTCAGGCAGCCGAGAAGCTGAAAGACAAGGAAGTGGCTTTCTGGAATGAGCTTCTGTCCAGGGAGGTGGTAAAGAAGGCACCACACTTAGAACATGTTGAGCTGTGAACAGGAGGCTCAACTGGGCCCCGAGACGGAGGCTTCTCTAGAAGTGTTTATGTGCCAAAGAGGCGTCTTATTGTAAAGTCTGAAGAATTATCTGATGGGAGTGGCAGAGGTCAGGGAGGGGGAGTTTCTGTTTCTGTGGCCTCAATTTGGAAATAAATGTTCTTTTGGAGACCAAGTCAATGTCTTTGTCTTGGGCTGGAATAAAGTCATCCTCCTCAGTGACAGAAGGATGGAGACAGTGGGCACCATCGGCAGGAAGGAGCTCTGGCCGTTCTGGCTTGACCTCTGGATGTGCAGAGTGGAGCGGGCTGGGCCCTGGGAGGTGCTGAGGGGGCCGCTGCATTGCTCCATGCCTCTGGGCCACCCACAGCTCCAATGAGAGGATGTGGGGGACCAGAGTGCTGTGTCCCCCTCCTCCATGCGGAGCTGCCTGTAGAGATGGAGGCGACACACTGAGGATGTCCTGGGTGGGAAAGAGGGGGACGGGGCATGGCGACACATGGCATGGCTGCCTGGCCCTTACTGGCCCTCCCACAGGTCTACAATGCTTTCTTCAACTTACATGTTATCCTTCCAGGCCCCTCCCTGGGGCCCTCTCTTCCAACAACTCATATGAACCCTCTCTGCAGCCTGGACCACATCAGGGCCAAGCAGTGACCACTTTGGAGTGGCTTTTCAGCCAAGAACACTGGAGTGGGTTGCCATTTCCTTCCCCAGAGGATCTTCCTGACCCAGGGATTAAAGCCTTGTTTCTGCACTGGCAGGTGGGTTCTTTGCCACTGAGCCACCAGGGACGCCCAGCAGGTAGTAAGATCAGTGAAACCTGCCTCAGGAGTGCAGGACTGAAGCCCTGCTCAGGCACTTCTCCCTTAAAAAATAACATCCCCAAACCACCGAAAGACCAGCATACCCACTTCCCATGGGGTCCTGGGTAAGATCTATTGTAGCTGAGTGAAAGGAAAAATTTTAAATTTTGTATAGCGATAGAAAATGTTAGGTAAAATCCTAGTACAAGTGATAGCAGGAATGTAGGTACCCTCCTGCATCTCTTAGGAGAACAGGCACAGCCTCGATCATGGCTTTACATCCCTAGTGCCAGCTCCTCATTTGTGGAAAAGATGATAACCTTCTCTGGACAATGGCACAATCACATGTAGTTTTTTAGGATGACACAGGACACACAGCCATGAACAGTGGCCCTGGGTTATTGGTTTGGAAATTGAAAAATATCTCCCATAATACGAATGATAAGAAGTAATATCTGAGAGTTTGGTTGCTCAGTGTGTGCTAGGCTTCATTCTAAGACTGTCCAACTCTTAAATACTTCAATCTTATTACATTCTTAAAAGTTTGTTGCCTAAAGTTAAATTCTAAAAGAACCAGGAGCTACTGTTGCACCTGTCACAGAGGAGAAGACTGAGCAGAGAGGTGACGTCACCTGGCAGGGACACAGGTGGGACGGGCACTCATGATGGCTGAGTGCACCATCCTCGCCCTCATCCCTACCGGGCACCATGTCATCTCATGATTGGTAACTTGTTCCTGGTGAGGCGGGTGCCAGGAAGTCTGGTCAGTGTCCTGCTCCCACCTGCTGAGCTCCAGGTCCCTCCTCGGACTCAGCCCAGATCCC
This sequence comes from Cephalophus harveyi, assembly GCA_006410635.1. Classification (NCBI taxonomy): domain Eukaryota; kingdom Metazoa; phylum Chordata; class Mammalia; order Artiodactyla; family Bovidae; genus Cephalophus; species Cephalophus harveyi. The sequence continues at coordinate 1,097,952 of SJYT01000846.1, read as the reverse complement.
GCGTTCCCAGAGGAGGGCCTGCACTCACTCCCCTTGCAGGAGGGCCATCTGCAGGCCTTGCAGGTGCAGGAGCTGCCTGCCTGGGTGGGAAAAGACAGCAGTGAGCTACGGGGGTTGGGGAGGCGGGGCGAGCCACCGCAGCCGTCAGCAGGGCCCTCCCCCTCCTCCTGGGTCGGGACCAGCCCTGGGAGAGCTCCCCTCCACTCAGGCAGATGGAGAAGCCCCAGCTCCCCTCTTCGGGTCCCAGGAAAGAAGATCCCCTTCCCAGGGAAGGCCCCAGGCTCCAGACCCAGCCCAGGTTGACTGGGGCTGGGGGCCAAGTCTATGTCCTGAACCCCAAGAGGCACCATGTCCCCTCCTGCCATCAAGGCCCGGCAGCTCCAAGGTCTCCACCCAGCACCGGGTCCCGGTCTAGCTGTCCCCTGACCCCCTGGGTGAGGACAGGAGGTACAGTCTGGAGCCTCAGTGCCCTGAGATTTAGAATGGAGGCCAAGGGCGCCTGAAATGCTCTCAGGAGCCGGGCTAGGAAGACATTCCTGGAGCAGCAGGTGACAGGGGTCCCTCTGCGATCAAACTCCACACACTCCCTTCTGCAACCCTAGGGACCCTCCTTCCAGTTACTGGGAAGCAGGCATCAGTAGGGCTCAAATCCAGGGGTCCCTCACCAGTGGGGCAGGAGCACTTGGGGTCCATCAGGACGAAAGGCGAAGTCCAAGGTCCAAAGCAGTGTGAAGCAGACCCACTGGTCCGGTGGGAGGCCTTGGAGCCCAGTCCTGTCCCGCCTTCGGAGGGGAGGGGCCCGCGCGCAGAGGCCCCGCCCCCGGCGCCCGCCCCGCCCCCTGCGCCCGGCCCAGCGCGCGGCTCCACGTGGCTGCCGGCTGGAGCCCAGGGCCGTGTGCGTTTTTTTTTTTTTTTTCCATATATGTAAGAAAATGTATACTAATTTCATCTAATGTACGTAAGAATCATTGAAAAGAAAATGGTAAGGAAACCCTGAGGCAGGTGACAGCAGAAAGGGCAGGATCCTTCAGTATCTGTTAGGAGGACCCAGACTGCCTTGTTTGTGGCCTTCTATCTCTAGGGTCAATGCCTCTTTTCCTGAATGGAGGGTAACCCTCTCAGGGGAACTGGTCACATGCTCCCAGGGTTGATGTGGACGACACAGAACCCAGAGCTAAGCCTCCTGTCCCTACTTGATTGTCTGGAAGGAGGAAAATGGCTCTTATGCTAATAATAATAGTAAATAAATAGCTGACAGTATACTCACCAGACATGACAGTCTGCGCATATATTACATTCTTTCATCCTGAGAACCAGACACTATTATTTTGTGCTTTAGAGCAGAGGAGACTGAGGCACAGAGAGGTTATGTGACTAAGTGACACAGGTTGGACTGACCCTCTTGCAGGCTGACTGCAGCCTCCTCTTCTCACTTCGCACCAGGCACCATGCCATCCCAGGACAGGTGAGGACATGAACACCTGGGGGGAAGCACTGAGGTGGCAGTCAGAACCCTCTGCATACACGGTGAGCTCTCTGGCTTCATCCTCCCATCTGTCCAGCCAGGAGCACAACTGGACTGTCTCTGAGCACCGTTGCAGCTCTGAATAAGGAGAGGCAGGGTCAGGATCCAGTGGCATCATCATCAGCACAGCATGGCCAGGCGATGAGACAGTGTGGTTTAGATTCAGCCCTCTGACTATGGGCTGTGTGACCTTAGGCAAGTTGCTTTACCTGTCAGTAACTAGCAGTCACTCCAGACCATGCAGGTCCACTGAGTTCGCTCAAATGATGGTACAGTGACTTATTCTGTGGAGCTTACTGAAGGACATGCACAGGCCCTAGGGGCACTGGATAAGTAACGTTCCTATCTGTCTGTGGCCTCACCCTGAGCAAGGATGCAAACCAATGAGCCTTTCGTCAGAGGCTTATTGGGAGCTGCATTAATGTCAGTGTGGATATAGAGATCATAATGGACGCTGTTCAGGTAACCTGTGCTAGGAATCAAGCCACTGTCTCATTTATTCCCCCACATAGAAATGTCATCTTTTAAATTACCTGTTTACTTATATATGTTTGGCTGTTCTAGGCCTTCGTTGCTGAGTATGTGCTTTCTCTAGTTACAATGTGCAGGCTTCTCATTGCAGTGGTTTCTCTTGTGGGGGAAAACAGGCTCAACAGTTGTGGCTCACAGGTTTAGATGCCCCATGGCATGTGGGATCTTCCCAGATCAAGGATCCCACCCATGTCTTCTGCATTGGCAGGATTCTTTACCACTGAACCACCAAGTGAAGTCTTATTATCTTCTTTATAGGAAAGAGGAAATGGAATTCCAGAGTGGATCAGTAACTTGCCTCTTTCAGCAAGTGACAAGGTGCCTGTGAACAAGGATGCCTGACCCCCAACCCCATGCACTCAGCACAGGCTGGCTCTTCACAAAGGGCACCTGTGGGCCATCTGAGACCTGACTTCTGAGCCACGTGACTCCCCTTTTTCTTGAACATCAAATAGCAAATCTCTCCAGCAACCGCCAGGCAGCGAAACACCTGGAATTGATTACCAGTCACTTAGCACATAGGACTTGACAGGCTACAGTCCACAGAGTTGCAGGACTGAAGCCACTTAGCACACAAGCACCGGGCCCTTTAAACTGCAGAAAAGCCATCACCCTGCAGAGGAAGGTATGGAGTTCTCTGTCTGGACCCAAGTCTCAGGTACACTTGCTTTTGCTAGAAAAGAGACTGGAAAGTCCCTCCAAATCTAAATCACTTTGCGACTTTCAGGTAGCACAGGGCTGAATTTTCAAGGAAGGGTGGACTTCAGCCTGACTTAGGGAGGAACTTTCAAAGATTCAGAGCCAAGTCAGCACAGGGAGCTCTCAGGAAAACGGGTGTCTTGACACTGGAACTGGCCAAGCCAAGACTGATGTTCCCTCTGGGGATGCCAAGCACAGCATCTGAGGCATGTTTGGTCTCAAAGTGGGGCATTTGTAAAGTGTTTCCCGCCAGGCTCCTCTGTACACAGATTTCTCAGGCAAGAATACTGGATTGGGTTGCCATTTCCTCCTCCAGGGGATCTTCTGGAACCAGAGATCATATCCGTGTCTCCTGTGTCTTTTGTATTGCAGGAGGATTCCTTACCCACTGAGCCTTCAGGAAGACTAGATTATTAAAATATCTCATTAATGAAAAATAATCCACACACCAGAAAATTCATCTTTTTAAAAATTTGTTTTATTCATTTTTGGCCACACCATGTGACATGTGAGATCTTAATTCTCCCACCAGCAACTGAACCCACACCCACTGCATAGCAAGCGTGGAGCCTTAACTATTGGACCTCCAGGGAAGTTCAAAATTCATCTTTTTAAGGCTTACAGTTCAGTGGTTTTTCAGTATATTCACAGAGTTGTGCAACCTCACCACTGTATAATCCCAGGACATTTTCATCACCTCAAAGAGAAGCCTCTACCCAATAGCACTCACACATCATTCCCTGACCCCCAAACCCCAGGCATTCAGCAACCTTTGTACTACTTTCTTCCTCTATGGATGTGCTTAATCTGGACATTTCATATAAATAGAATCAGACAATATCTGTCCTTTCATATCTGGCTTTCATTAGCATAATATGCAATATTTTCAAGGTTCATCCCTCTTTAGCATGTACCAGTACTTCATTTTTTTTATGGCTCAATAATACTGCATTGTACAGACAGATATTATTTCATTTGTCCATTCGTCAGTTCCTGGACATTTGTTTTTTTCTACTTTGGCCATTATAAATCGCTGCTACTTGTGTACAATTTTTCCTGGGAATTATTTTCAACTATTGTTGGTGTATACCTAGGAGTGGAATTGCTGGGTAATATGATGACTCTGTGTTCAATATTTTGAAAAAACATTTTGCCACACCACATGGCATACAGGATCTCAGTTCCGTGACCAAGGATTAAACACATTCCACCTGCAGTGGAGTCTTAACCACTGGACAGCAGGGAAGTCCCTGTGTGATTTTTGAGGAACTGCCAACAGTATCCCAATGCAGTCAAAACTACATGATAGTTGTTTTTCCCCTTAACAATAGATCATGATTGCCTTTCCCTGTTAAGAACCCGAGGTGTGCATCACGAGATTGAGTGAAAGGACAGTATTGCCTTAGCTGGCTGTACCACAGTGTACTTAGAGAATGTCCCATTTGCTGGATGTATAATGATTCTGTTAGACGGGCTTTGAGCATCTTCCTCTTTCCCCTAGTAGGTAAGGGCTCTGTCACAGGTGTACTCAGAGCACTCCGCATCCCTCTACTTTGGTGCCGCCACATTGCATAGCAACCCACCTATCACCTCTCCCTGCCTCTGTCTTATCTATTATATGGTGACTCCTCCAGGAGATGGACCATATCTTAGGTTTATCTTTGTCTCCATAATACTTGGCATGCATGGTTAAGTCGCTTCAGTCACGTCCAACTCTTTGAGACCTTATGGACTGTAGCCTGCCAAGGCTCCTCTGTTCATGGGATTCTCTATGCCAGAGTACTGGAGTCAGTGGCCATGCCCTCCTCCAGAAGATTTCCCAACCGAGTGATCAAACTGGCATCTCCCTCTCTAGCAGGTGGGTTCTTTGCCACTAGCACCACCTGGAAAGATGAATAACACTTAGTGTAGAGCCAGGCATTTGGTAAATGTTTGGAGAATGAATGCATAAATAATGAATAAATGGAAGGAAGGGTAGAGGGATGGCTGGATGGATGAATGAATAATTAGAGCCAAAGATGATGGAGAGTGGAGTCCCTTTACTGTAATATTCTCTCCAAAGATCGCTGCCTGGAGAGGTAATGAGTCCCCTGACCCTGGAGGTGTGCAGCAGGAGGCTGAGTCACTTGGCAGGAACACTGTAAATGTACCCTAGGCATCAGAAGGGTGACTGGAAGAAATTCAAGATGCTTCCAAAATAAGAACATGGAACTCAGAAATAAGCCCCTTAATTCTCTAGCTGGGCAGCTATGGGACTGGGAGTCGTTCTGCAAGGTATCCAGTTGTTCTGAGGGCCCCAGACCAAAGGCTCCCCTTGTCTGAAGGCCTCTGTCTGCTTGTTCCTACCCTGGGAATCTCACAGAGCACTAAGCTTGGAGTCCAGGAAGGGAGATGCACTTAGCAAACAAGTTGAAGTGTCTATGGCTACCTGTAATTGGAGAGTTAGATCCGGGTTCTTGATTTGAAAGAGGGTGAAGTCTTGGTGGGCGTGGCTCACACGCCCAACCACCCTCAAGGAAGGGAGGCCTGTTTTTCTGTTATTGAGCTGCTGGTGTGGGAGCTTGCGGAGGGAGCTTTGGACCCAGAGTGAAACAGCCCTCTGAGCAGGGCAGAGACCTGTGGACACAGGAGCAGCTGTCTTTCCAGGATGTGGCTCTTCGCGCTGGTTCTGACCTCCATCTCTACTTTCACAGCTTGGGGTGAGTCCTCCTGAATACAGATAGCCAGGGCTTCTTTGGAAATCCTTTTGGGGAAGATGGGGGAGGAGATGTACATGGGACAAAGTAGTGACAGGCCAGTCTCTGCAGAGCGCGGACTCTGTGAACTTGGATGGTGTAGCCCAGCCCGTGTTTCACAGCAGGAGACACAGGGGACCGTGCACGCCCTGGACTCAGCTGCGGGCCACCACTCCAGAGGAGGACAACAAGCTCCCTTCCCACATCCCTCCGAGGACTTTGGGAAGTCCATGTCTTCCCCTCTTGATTGTTAATACAGATATGGAGCGTGTCCTGACCAGAATCCTGGAAGGGATCTGTGTCGTTTTGCTAAGTCCTGTCTGACCCTTCTGCGACCCCATGGACTGTAGCCTGCCAGGCTCATCTATCTACGGGATTTCCGAGGGAAGAATATTGGAGTGGGTTGCCATTTCCTTCTTTAGGGGGTCTTCTGCACCCAGGGGTCAAACCCACGTCTCCTGTACTGCAGGCAGAATCTTTACCACTGAGCCCCCTGGGAAGCCTTTACGAGACTCTTAATACTGGCTCTGGAGACAGCAGTGTGGGTAACCAAAATGGCTCAGCACCTAGTAGCTGTGTGTCTTAGACAAGTTATGTCCCTTTGCTGTGACTTGGTTTTGCATTTCGAAAATGGGGGTGACAACTGTATCACAACAGTGGGCTGTTGTGAGGTGGAAATGGGCTGTTGCTTCTAAAGAGTGCCTGAAATAGAGAAAGGGAAAAAAGAGATAAAGGAGTTGTTTTCAAAGACAATGTATTAATAAACAGTTTGGGGGATTCTGAGGCCCACAGATCAGGAGTGTGTGTCTGAGTCACTTAAGTCATGTTAGACTCTGTGCAACCCTTCGGACTATAGCTCTCCCAGCTCCTCTTTTCTTGGGATTCTCCAGGCAAGAATTCTGGAATGGGTTGCCATTTCCTACTCCGGGACATCTTCCCAACCCAGGAATCAAACCTGCGTCTCGATCTACCTATATTGGCAAGCAGGATCAAGAGCCAACTGCCATTGAAAAGATGATTCAGGACTCACATTTCCCTGAAGGAGAGGGCATAGCCTTACCATGGTCGTGCAGATGATGAAGACAGGGGTGGGTCTCCAGGCAGAGGGAAGACAAAGAAATTGGGATTAAGGGGCTTTATCTTGGTCGCTAGTGTTAAAAAAGAGGTGAGGCAGGATAAGCAGGTTTGGGAGTCCCAAGGTAGCCACGGTCAGCAGGTGAGGGGGTGTGCACGGTTTTCAGGCAATTTGCAATGGAGTGATTGGGGCAGGGTGAGAGTGACTGAGTAGAGAGCCTGATAAAGAAGGGAACTGGGGTACAGGCTACGGCAGGCAGGAAGGCGAAGTTCATTCCTATCTCCAGGGATTGGCTAACTCTGGGAAGGGCTCCAAGTGTCAAAGCATCAGAATACAGAACACAGAGGACATGGTTAAGGCAAGAATGTAGCAAGAGACCTCAGATGCATCTGTTCCATTTTATAGATGGAAAAACTGAGGCTCAGGGCGGAAAATGTGCGTGCCAAGGTCAGCTGGAAAGTCACACTGTGAATTCTGTCTCTGTCTCCTGAGTCCAGAGCCAGTACTCTGGCCATCAGTGCTCTGACAGCCCAGCCTCCACTGGGTTTTATCTTCCTTCTGACTCTGTGACACTGTGAGAGGCCCAGAACCGAGGGCAAGCGCTGAATAAGAAGCACATGAGAGGCAGATTGTCCCCTTACTGCTGGTTTACCCGGGCAGGGCCGTACCATTACCACCTTTAGAAAGTCCATCCTGGCTTCCTCCATTTCCTCGGTTACCTCATCTCTAAAATGGACGTAATGGTGTCTCCCTAGCCAGGTGTTTGTGATTAGAGTCCCCACGTGGTCCTAGTAAGTGCTCTCTACACAAACATGTAACACAAGTGTCAGCCTCTGCTGCCACCATCACTGCCTACGCCTCTCAACCCAACGCCCACATTTTCACTCTTGCCAATTGGGCATCTGTCCACTTCATGTCTCTTGAAGGCTGTCTTTGGATGTGTCTGTAAGACCAGATCTGGGTTATTCTTCTCTGTTCTGGCCATACGGTTTGAGAGAGAGGTTATCCTTTCATCAGTATCTAAAGGGAAACAGTTGGGAGGGTGAGAGCCTGGAAATCATTCCTGTTAGGATGCTTAAACAAACTGCAGCTGTTGAGGATGGACAAGAGAGGACTTGAGGGACAAGTGTGAACAGGGGTCACACTAAGACCACCTGCCTCATGAAGGTGCAGGATGTCCCCAAGCAGGGAGGACCAGGCCTGACCTGGCAAGTGCAGGAGACACATTTGAGCTCAGTGAGAAAAAACCTCCTGCTCCACGGGAATGGGACAGACAGAATGTGACCCCCAGTCTCGCCCCCCGTGATGACCCTGCTCAGAGTCATCGGAAGGAGCCTCTTCAAGCTGATCGTGTGTCTCTCTCTTACTCCAGAATGGTTCGCTGTCACTCATTTACCCCCTAAATAAAGCCCGAATGGTTGGCCTGGCATTTGGGGCTCTCCCAGCCTTGAACCTTCCAGGAGTATGCTCCACCCCATGACTCTTCCTGGAGTCATGAGGAAGGCCCATCGCTCTTCCTCAGGCAGGCCTTGTGCTTTGCTGTCTCAGAGCCTCCCCTCTGCACAATCTCGTCTCTCTTTATACCCTTATACCCTCTCTTCCACCTCCCGGGGTCACTCTGCCACCACTGCAAGTCCCAGACGCGAGCTCACTGCTTCCATGAAGCAGCAGTCAGAGGGCCTCGCCCCCGTTCTGTCTCCTATGGGGCCTCACTCGGTGATTCTCCCAGGACAGGGACCACTTGTCCCTACAGGAGGGTCGGGTGTGCGTGTGCTCATCTCCACGTAAGGTCAGATGTCTGAGAGGAGCAGCTGCCTCTTGCTCCTCCTCTCCTCCGGCGTGCAGCTCACGGCCGGGATCCAGTGGGTGGTTGATTCCAGAGGCTCCTAAGTGTGGAGACTGAGTGCCATCTTCATTTCCCAGCAGCTCTTCTTCATGCGTTTATGTCTTATGTGATGCTGTTACACCTCCAATTGCAATTTGTTCCTTCAGATCGCCCTGTGAGTTAGGAAGGACAGTTAGCTTCACCCTCTCTTATATAAGAAGAAACTGAGGCTTAGGGAGTTGAGAGGACATTCAAGATCACATAGGAAAGGTAACAAAATCCACGCAGACTCCGTTCACCGTCACCACTGACGTGTCCTCACTTCCTCCCAATGTCCAGCAGGACTGCCGCCCTCACCGCCTCTCGTGGACACCGCTCAGGGCAGAGTCCTGGGGAAACATGTCAGCTTAAAAGGATTTGCTCAGCCGGTGGCCGTCTTCCTGGGAGTCCCCTTTGCCAAGCCTCCTCTTGGATCCTTGAGGTTTGCTCCGCCGCAGCCTGCAGAGCCATGGATCTTCGTGAAGAATACCACCTCTCACCCTCCCATGTAAGTCAGAGGTGTGGCTTTGGCATTTTTCAGTGGGGATGTTAGTCTCAAAGGGATGCAGGAAGGAGCCAAGGCAGTCCTTGAGTGGCTCATACTTTGTCCTGGAACCTTCAAGATGTTGCACATCCTTATCAACCTTCCAGAACTCTCATAGCTTTCTAGAGTCCTTATTCAGCTAATATTTATTAAACAACTTTCCCAGGTATCTTCTAGTTTCCTGGAATCCATTAGTGACCAGAACAAAGATCCCATCTTCATGGAGCTTGCATTGTAGCTGGGGCAGACAGATAGTAAGAGGTATGCAAATTAATACATAGATAATGTAATATATCAGAATTTGATAAGTGCTGTGGGAAAATATAGAAAGTGGAGCAGGTGAGGGATTTCAAAAGTAATGATTCTGTTAACCTAAAACAAGGAAACAACCACATATTTTCCAGCAGAACCAGGGGTTTACTGCTGCTGCTGCTGCTAAGTCGCTTCAGTCGTGTCCGACTCTGTGCGACCCCACAGATGGCAGCCCACTGGGCTCCGCCATCCCTGGGATTCTCCAGGCAAGAACACTGGAGTGGGTTGCCATTTCCTTCTCCAATGCATGAAAGTGAAAAGTCAAAGTGAAGTCGCTCAGTCGTGTCTGATTCAGCGACCCTATGGACTGCAGCCTACCAGGCTCCTCCGTCCATGGGATTTTCCAGGCAAGAGTACTGGAGTGGGGTGCCATTGCCTTCTCCGAGGGGGGTTTACTAGGGAGCCACAAAGAATTGCCATTGAGGATACGCAGCTATGGCAAACCACATGCAAGTCAGGTAAAACAAAGGATTTTCTTTTATAGAGGCCCAGGGGAAGTTAGGAGGCACTGTTACCAACAAAAATCCACCAGAGGAAACTGGGAGTTTGTTATGTAGTGGCTTTTAATAGGCTGAGGAATGACAGTCTCTCATTGGCTGAGCTGTTGCCAAGCCAGGAGTTAACCTTTTTCATAGTAAAGTCCTGTCACTTCTAGCCAGAGGTGCCAAGTCTGTCACTACCTCTTGGAATCTGTATTGAGGTGAAGTGGTATGTTCCTGAGAACTGCCCCTCCTGATCTCTGCATTTATTTCAGTGAGGTTTCCCTTTATTAATTTTCACAGTTCTATTTATTTTCCTCTTGAACTTCACCATAGTGGGGAGTAAGGTGGGCCAGGAAACGTATGGGTGGTAGTGCTTTGGGGTGCTGATTGCACAAGTTCTCAGCTTCCTAGTGTGTCTTGCTACCCCGGCACAAGCAGAACCATGGTTGATGTTTTCTAGTTAGCTGGCCAAGTTGGGCAATGAAGCCACACAGCTGCTTCCCAAGGCATCTCGGATGTCTGCAAGCTTTGAGTCAAATATTATTTATATCAGCAAGAGATTTCTAATTCTTTCCAGGGTCGTGCGTCTTGCTACATTCTTTTCCTTTCTTCTCTACTGTCCTTACTCCCTTCCATCTTCCCTTTCTTTTAAAAAGCATTCATTCTTTTTCTTTCCTGATTACAAGTAATAAGTGGTACATACTTATTCCATAGCAGTGAGGGAACTTCCCTGGTAGTCCAGTGGCTAGGACTCCATGCTCCCAATGTAGGGGGCGTGGGCTCAATCCGTGGTCAAGCAACTGGATTCCAAGTGCCGCAACTACGAGTTCCTGTGCTGCAACTGAAAAATCCCGCATGCCACAACGAAGACCTGGTGCAGCCACATATTAATAAACAAAGTTAGGTAATGTTTTTAAAGTGTGGAAGTACAGGTGAGTAAAGTTAGGAAAATGAAAATCACACAGTCCCACCACTTAGCAAGAACTGCTATGCATCGTTTAGGTTCTATTTTTCCAGCCTTCTATCTGTTGCACTCTTTCTCCCTTAAAATGGAATCACATAATTTTCCCTACCCATTTCTAGTGTGTGTGTGTGTTTCCCACATCAAAAAGCAATTCTTGCACACCATATGGGTGCCCAACAGTTCAACCAATTCTGACACTGTTTTGCCAGGGATAGCATCAGACTCCATCCGTGAAGGGCTCAGTCCCACAAAACCTCCCTCTACTTCAAATGCCAGTCCCAAGTTGTCACCTGTGCATCTGACCAACTGGCTGTAAGTCAGAGGTTCCCGTGACCCCCTTCCTGGGTTCTAAAAATTTACCAGACCGGCTCACAGAACTCAACAAACTGGTTTCCCCACTAGGTTACCAGTTCATTATGAAGGCTATTGTAGGGTACAAACCACAGGCCAAATGAAGTGGTCCATAAGGTGAGGTCCCCAACAGAGGACCCAGCCTGGTGGCCTCCTTGTTTGTCCAATGGTTAAGAATCTGCCCTTCCACTGCAACGGATTCAATCCCTCGTCAGGGAACTAAGATCTCACACGCCACACAGTACAGAAAAAAAACCCTTCTGTTTTGCCAGGACAATCTCTGAACCTATCCTTTGGAGTTTTCATGGAGTGTTCATTATATGGGCAGGGTGATTGAAATAGTTGATGATTCATTCCCCTCCATTCCATCTCTCCCTTCCAGAGTTCAGGGGGTTGTGACAGAAGGATCCTACCCTCTAATTATGTGATTATTTATCTGGCAACCAGTTCCTGCTGTTAGGTGTGGTCCACAAATCACCTTGTTCACCGAATAGTATACACCACTCAGGAAATTACAGATACAAGGGTTTTAACGGCTATTCAGTGAAGCCGGCCAAAGATCAAATACATATTTCTTCTTATATCACAGTATCATATTACACTATACAGATAACTTAGGTGCCTGTTTTGTTCTTGAAAGTATATCATGAATATCATTCTGTGTCATTAAATATCACAATGTGATTTTTTATCACTATATCACATTGGGTATTGAATCACAATTTCTTTACCTCATCTCATATTTGAGATTCTTCATTGTTGTTGATGTTTTTAATAATATAAGTAGCACTCTGTTGAACATCTTGTAGCTAAATCTTCCTGCATGTTCATGAATATTTTTGGATTAAGTTCCAAGATATGATATTTTGGAGTTAGACTATTTTTTAAAATTTCCCTTCAGAAATATTCCAACTGTACCTATTTAATTAGTATATGAAGACCTCCATTAACTGAATTTTTGGCAATGCTTGGGGCAATTAAAAATGGCTTTTGGATATTGAACAGTCATTATATAATTATTTTTTTATTCTGCATTGATTTGAATATTAGTGAGATTGACTCTGTTTCCCTTTATTAAATGTTGAATTTCTTCTTTTATGAATAGTCTACCCCCTTGTCTTGGTCATATGGGGAAAGCTCCCCCAGGATGTAAATCAGGAGGTTCTCTTTGGAGCTCTGACTCTGCCACTTGACAGCTGTATCATCCGAGCACCTCATTGCCTCAGTTACCTCATTGACATACTGGAGGTCATCACGCCTGCTTTCTGAAAATCTGGAAACGTGGGGTCTGTAATGTCCTCGGACGCATAAGCGCTGCAGGGTCTGGCTCTTCCTGGCTGTGTGACCCTGGGCAGGTTCTCTAACGTCTCTATGCCTCAGTTTCTCAACCATAAAATGGAGATAATAATTGAACCTATGTCAGAGAACACTAAATGAGTTAATATATAAGGAGTATTTAAAACAACAGTTGACACGTTGAGAGGACTGAATAAATATTACCTGTTATAACCTCTGGTGCATCTTTTTCTATATATCCACTGCTTTTACAATATATAAATTTATTTGGTTTTGACCGTGCCGTGACTTCGTTGATGTCCACGGGCTCTTACACGTTCTGGAGTGGAGCGGGGCGAGGGGGCCACTCTCGTTGCAGTGCTTGGCCTTCCCGATGCCCTGGCTTCTCACTGCGGTGGCCTCTGGGTTGTGGCGCACAGGCCCTAGGGTGCTTGAGTTCCAGGCCTTGCTGCACGTGGACTTGGTCGTTGTGGTTCCAGGGCTCTAGAGCGCAGGCTCGGGAGTTATGGCTAGCTGGCTTAGTTTCTCTGAGGTGTGAGGAATCTTAATTCCCCAATTAGGGATCAAACCCGTGTCCCCTGCATTGGCACACAGATTCTTAATCACTGGACCACCAGGGAAGCCACATGTTGCATATTTTAGATATCCTGTTACGGCAACCTGTAGCTCCAGCCTGTGATGAGTTGCTGACAGAATTTTGGCATGTCCCTGCTGCAAAATCCTTACAGAAATCCTCCCCTCACTACACCAGACAGATTGAGGTCCAGAACAGGCAAGGCATTTACCCAAGGAAACCCAGCATATCAGGAAGAGGCAGGGCTAGGGTGCAGTTCTAATGCTGCCCCACAAATACTTGACCTCTGATCTGTTGTAGACCCTAAATATCTGCCATTTGATTGATTGGTTTCTGGAAGTCTCCTGTGGCCTAGAGCATGTTTCCCTGTGGGCAGAATATAAGCACTCTACAGCGGGCGTCATACAGCACTGGTGTGGACCAGGACTGCAGGAAATGGTCCTTTCTCACGCCCATCAGCACATAGGGCAGCCTCCTCCCTTGACCCGGGGCATTCCAGAGGCCCCAGGAAGGGAAAAGAGTCAGGCCTGACCATACATGGTCCTGGGAGACCTTGGTGAGCCTGAGGATCCCCATCACATGCCCCAGGTATGGTAAGAACACCTCTATTTACTGGCCTGAAGCTGCCAGTCCAAGACCTTTGATGACCACAGGAGACATCTCCTTGGTCAGCTCTGATTGAACCTCAAGAATTCTTCTCTCTCCTTGCCCCTCGCAGGTGCTCCCAAGACCCAGTGGGGGCGCAGTTGCTCTCGGATCTCTTTACCAACAGAAAGGAGAACATTAGTCTCACGTTTTCTGAAGACTGTCTTTACCTAAACATATACACCCCTGCTGACTTGACAAAGAGAAGCAGGCTGCCGGTAAGCAGCGGGAACCACTGGGCAAGGCTGGGGTAGACTGGAAGGGGATGAAGGCAGTGGTGGGTGGGGGCGTCTTGGGCCAAGGGTCTTCTGGGGCCCCAGGGCTTTCTTGTGCACCACAGTCAAACCTGACATCAGGGAGCGCAGGTTGCCCACACCTCTGTTTCCCCTCGGCCAGAATAGGGCCCCTGAGGGAGATAGCTGTTTATCTGTAATACACATTTGAATTTTTCCAGGGTCTCTCATGCTAATAGATGGACAAGAAAGATGACTTTTAATTGCTAGATTAGGAATCTGATACCCAGAGAGGGTAAAATGTCATTTGCATAAAGTTAGAGCTGGAAGGAATCTTGGAGATAAGCCAACAAGCCAACCCTTCCTTTACAGACAGAGAAACTGAGGCCCAGTGAAGGGGAGGCGCGGTCACAGAGTAGGGTTGGCAAGACTGGAGCTCGGGGCTCCTGGAACAGCCAGGAGTGCTCTGACACGGGCTAGCATGGAGCCTGTGTGTGGCCTTTCCTCTGCACACAGAGGCCCTCTCTGACAGATTCCTGTGTCACAGCTTAGGGTGCAGAGCCTGGAGCAACAAGCTTTTCCTATACTTTCCTTTGCCAACTATCAAGATTTTCTTGTAGCTAAATTCACTTCCTGATTGTCTTTGGCCCAAGCTGATGACCTAGTGACTCAGCATTTCCAAAATACATGGAGCTCAGAGACAGATCTGACTTCTAGACTCAGGCTAGAGGTTGGGGCTGGTCTGCTGGAAAAGGAGTGGTCACTGGGGTAGAAACAGGGGTGGGCACACCCAGCCATCGCCCAGGAACACCCCTGGCAAGGTGCCCAGATGTGGAGTAGGGTGTCTGTGAACTTGTGACTGGAAGCACAAAGAGGTGGGGACAATTGTTCATTCATTCATTTCCCCTATTACGTATTGAGTGTACCCATACACATAGCTAGAAGTGGGCGTTAGGAGAAGAGGGACGGGAAAACCATGACCACATAGCCCCTGGCTTGGAGGATCTGCACCGAGCTGGACTGGCCTCTTCAGCAAATCACTGCTGACCAGCCCTTGGCTCAGCCTGGACTCAGAGATGACTGCAAACTCAGTCCCTCCACCCAGAGGCAGTCAGGGATCAGAGGTGTCGGAGGAGCAGGGGCTCCAGGAACCTGAGGCTGGAGAACCTCTAGTGTGGACACAGGCTCTGGAACTGTAGGATCTGGGTGTAAATCTTTGTTCTGCCTTTTACTAGCAGTTTCCTCAAATCAGGGAATCACACATTAGTTTTCAGTAACGAATATCAAGATTTATGGCAGTGTCTGGGTCAGAACATGAGGCAAGCCTTCCTGATGCATTAGTTAGAGTTGTAGGGAAGGAATTGCTTCTGCCCCAACAGCCAAACTACTGTGGCATGGCCATTGCTTTCTGTGTGATGAGTGGCTCAACATGTGGACTCTGGAGCCAGACTGCTTGGGTTCAAGTCCTGTCTCTACTGCCTATTAGCTGCGTGGTTACCTGTCTATGAAATGGGACAATTAAGAGTCCCTCTCATTGGATGATTTATTTTTATTGCATACAACCATTCTTAGCATATAATTTGTAAGTTAGTTCTTTTATTCTTTATTAACCAAATTTTTATAATATAATTTTAGTCATTCTCACTTTCTTGTTATATGAACTCCTTAAATTCAGGGCAGTGTTTTAATGAATTATCATGTCCTCCCTCATCCTCAATTCTTCCCAAAGTCCTTGGCACCTAGTAGGTTTTCAGATCATATTCATCAAATGGTTGAAGGCTTTTTGGAGAGGTGGTTTTAGGCTGGGCTTTGGAGGATGGATGAGATTTGGGCAATGGAGGAGGAAGTAGAGTAGCAGGAAGTCATATTAAGAAGAGGTACCAGCCTCAGTGTGTACTTTGTAACACGATCATCCATTCACATGAGAAGTTGAATTCACTGCTCAAAAGGTAACTAAGATGAAGCTGAAACAAGCTTCTAGCCAACGGCTTCTGCCTACTGAGTGTTCTGAGCTGGGTGCGGGGTCCAGGAGTGAGGGTGGTGGGAGTGCTGGGGAGGAGATGATGCTCGAGCCTTGGTTGTTCCCATGATGATGTTCTCAGCGTGAAGAGCGCTGAGCGCAGGTGGCACTGGGGCAGGGGAGACAGGCAGGGGCAGCCAGGGTGCCCTGAGTGGGGTGCTGGCCTGGGCCGCAGCTGGAGAAGGGGTAGGTGACCAAACCTGCCTCTGAAGTCTTCCCCAGCTCTGCTTCCTGTAACCTGTGGTTGCATCTTCCCCGTCCAGGTCATGGTGTGGATCCACGGAGGAGCTCTGCTGATGGGAGGGGCATCAACCTATGATGGGCTGGCCCTCTCTGCCCATGAAAATGTGGTGGTGGTGACCATTCAGTACCGCCTGGGCATCTGGGGCTTCTTCAGGTAAGACCCTGGACTCTCCTGGTGGCACATTGCCCCCAGGGTGGGGGTGCTGGGACCCCACTCCGGTCATGCAAGCCCTCAAGGGGCTCCTTGCTGGGCTCCCTGCTAAGACATCTGAGTGCCCTCCTAACTGGGCTCCACCTACCTTCTCATTCCCCAGCCACCCTGGTGCACTCACTTCTGAGCTCTTACACATAAAACACCTAATCTCCCTGACTCACTCCTATTATTCCTACCAAGCCCAACCCAGTTGTCATCTCATCTGAACTGCTTATCGCTTTTCACTGTGCTGCCTGGCATGTTGCAGTGTCTTCAAGATGACGGTTACCATGCAGCGCAGCACTTAGAGGCCCACACATCTTTCCTCCTGGGGAAGTAAAGAAGGGTAGGCTCACGTGGGAGCTCCAGGAAGTCTAGTAGGTGAAGGAGCGGGTGCCTGGAACTGGGAGGTTGTAAGGAGCATCTGACTCCAGGGGTACATCTACTGGGAGGAGCGTTGGGCCCACTCACCCCGTTTCCTTCCTGGAATTTGGCACATGCATGAGTGAAGGCTTGAGTCTCATGCATGGATTCTCTGGGGACAGGAATAGGTTTCCAGAAGGCAGTTACTGAGCTTTTCCCGAATGTACTGGCGCCAGGACCTCTTACCCTGAGATGCTGGGGGGTGGGCCAGAGGAGGGGTGGTCACCTCCCTGAAAAGACCTGTGGCCTGGGGGAGGGTGTCCCGGGGGAGTCGTGTCCCAGGATGTGTCCCCTTCACGGAGACCCCTCAGCTCTTCCCCCCACGGCCCGTGTCTGCTGCCAGTGACCGTGTAACTGCACGTACTCGCCCCACTTCCTCTCCCCCGGCCTCTCCTCTGCCACCTGAGCCAGGGTTTCACCCCGACCGTAGCAGTTGCTCAATCAGTAGATGAAGGATGGCTCTGTAGAGCCCTGTAGCAGAGCAGGACAGCAGGAGAGTGAAGACCCCGTGTCAGGGCTGTGGAAGCCCAGTCCTTTCCAGAAGGCTCCCCTGGACCCCCAGCCCCATCTCTGGTCCTCAGGGCCCTGCCGAGACATCTCTGCTCCCAACCCCACCCTGTCCTCTTACTCACAGCACAGGGGACGAGCACAGCCGGGGGAACTGGGGCCACTTGGACCAGGTGGCCGCGCTGCACTGGGTCCAGGAGAACATTGCCAACTTTGGAGGGGATCCAGGCTCTGTGACCATCTTTGGAGAGTCAGCAGGAGGGGAAAGTGTGTCTGTTCTTGTAAGTCTTCCTGGCCCTGATGTGGCTGCTGATGGGACCCCTTTCAGATCAGCCCATCTAGTCCTGGGACCTTTACTTCCAAGACCTGGATTCCAGGTTGTCCCGACTCTGTGCAGCATCAGATGGTGGAGAGTTAATGGCCAGACTCCCCTTGGCCCCCAGGAAGCTCAGGGCTCAGCTCAGCCTCCAGGGCCATAGCTGCAGCCACAGCTGCGACAGACACTCTCTTCCTGTCCTGTGTCTGTTCAGCTCATCCTCTCCTTCTTAATCATTTTAGCGTTAGGACTTGCCTCACTTCTCTTGAGATTAGGGGTGTGTGTAAATGATTAATCAGAGGAGCCGACCATGAGGTTGGTCTGGGTGTCCTTGTCTGACTTGAAGCCAGGCCTGCAGTTCAGGGAGACACGAGCACTAGGAACAGGTTGGAGGCCCCCTCTGAGGGCCCTGGTGGCTTGTCCATGCCCAAGAGGGAGGGCAGCGGCCTCTGGGGCTGAGGGATGGAGCTGGGCTGGGGAGAAGGAGAAGAAGAGGAGGGATGGGGGATGGGACGGGGACAAGGGACACAGACAGGACCTGGGAGTGTGTGTGGGGAATGGGCATGGGGGAGACAGCAAGGGAAGCAAAGCGGGAAAGCCAGATTAGAAGGTGCTGGGAGCCATGGGAAACCCTCCAGCTCCCTCTCATTTGAGTAGAGAGTTAGTGCTTTTAGTGCCTTTTTTTTTTTTTTTTTTGGCTGCTTTGCATGTGGGATCTTAGTTCTCCAATCAGGGATCCAACTTGAGCCCCCTGCATTGGGAGCTTGCAGCCTTAACCACTGGACCACCAGGGACGTCCCTGTTACTGTATTTTAAAAACTTATGTTGATTTCACAGTTAAACATTCAGAGGAAAATATTTTTATGTTTCATGAAGTGGAAAAAACGAAAAGTACAGAAAATCTCAAAGAAGAAAAATCATTCACAATTCCATTATCCTGGACACACATGTTGAGCTATATTTTTCTAGTTCTTTTCCATAATTCACCCTGTTTATCTGTCTATTCAGCTATGAATATAACCAGAACTTTTATAATTCCTTTTCGAAATATTTGGCTGTGCTGGGTCTTCATTGCTTCACACTCTTTGTTTGAGTGTGGGGGCGTCTCAGTGCCATGCCTTGTTGCGGAGCTCAGTTCTAGGTGCAAGGGCTTCAGTAGCTGTGGGCTACAGGCTTAGACGCTCCATGGCATGTGGGATCTTCCCAGACTAGGGATTGTACCCATATCTCCTGCATTAGAAAGTGGATTCTTCACCACTGGACCACAAGGGAAGCCCTAGCTAGAAATTTTTAAACACAAACTTTCCCTAGCATTATGAAATGACCTAAATATTTCTCTGAGCATTAAACACTCTTTCATATTTTTTGTATGTATAGTCAAGTAATTTCATCGTAAGAATGAAAAATATGTCGTTTATCCAATCTCATAATATTGAAACCTTGGGTTATTTCCAATTTTTACTATTATAAACAACATGAGCATTATTAAAAATTGTTCTGTAACTCCATGTTCATTTTCCTTAGGATAAATTCTGAGTAATGGAAATGGGAAGTCAGAACTGTGCCTTTGTTTTCTTTCTTTATTTTATATTTCCCCAGCCATTTAAACATTTTTATTCACCTCAATTTTTTAAATTAATTCTTACTTGAGTATAGTTGCCATGAGAACTGTGCCTCTAAAGTGTTGCTAGGAGTTGCTGAGCTGCCCTTCAGATCCTGTTGATTGTTACAGTCAGTGGGCGCCACGCACCGCCTGTTCTGCCCCTCACTCTGCTCCTGCCTCCCTCCAGCTGAGGTTTTCTCACAGATGCTGGGCCCATGGTCTCCACAGTCCAGGACAGGGTTGTGGATGAGTATAGCTCTTGAAGACCACCCTCCCCATAAGCATAAACTCCCTTCTCAACACGGTCCTCCAGGTGTTGTCCCCGCTGGCCAGGAATCTCTTCCACCGGGCCATCTCTGAGAGCGGCGTGGCCCTCATTTCCGCCCTGGTCAAGAAGGACATGAAGGCTGCAGCTGAGGTAGGTCTCACGCTGGACTGCCCGCACACCACGTGCTGCTCTCCTGGATTGTCAGGGCCCTTCCTTAGAGTTCAGTCTGGCTGGCATCCCCAGAAAATCATAGAAGTGAGAAATGGCTGAACGGGAAGGGCAAGGACACACCTCAGCCCACCTCCCAGCTCTACCACTGAGCAAACTGAGGCAGAGAGCTGAAGTCCAAGAGCCTCGCCAAGGTCAGTGAGTGATGAGGGCAGAACTGGACTCAGGCTCATGACTCTGGTCTGCCAGCCCCGTGTACTTTCCACTGAACACACATCCCAAAGTGTGCCAGGTGGGGTGCTGCCCTGAATGTGTGTCATTGTATATTATCTCGCTCGAGGTCTGAGATCAAGTGAACTCATTTACACTATGGTGGCCTGGAGTGGTTTCTCCCTGGGGACTTTGTGACGAGGCCGGTGCCTGAGAATTCTTCATGGCTTCATTGATTCAGGCAACAGATTGTTTGGGGATAACCTGATACCTGGATTCTATTCTCAAGGAGGAGAGAGATTAATGATTACATAATTTTACCAGTTACAAAATGTCAATTGTACCTAGAGCAATAAAGGAGGGTATCCAAGGTCATAACAGAATCGAAAAGGAGCACTTCGTCCACGGTACAAGGGAGGCTATCGGGAAAGGCTTCCTGAAAAAAAAGAAAAATATGATCAACGAGTTGAGATGAGAAAGATCAGCAATAAATTACTTGGCAAGCAAGGAATATCCAGGAAACAGGAACAGTCTGTGCAAATGTCCTGTGGCAGGGGCAAATGTCCGAGAGAGTGAGGAAGGCTCATGTGGGCCGAGCAGAAATTTCAGAGGAAACCTGGAGAGAGCTGAGCACGGGACCATGGCAGGGCCATACTACATAGGACCTGGTGACGACTGTGGCTTTATTTGGTGAGTGTTAGGAAGACTAGGAAGGGTGAGCAACGCAGAGGCTCTGCTGAGGAGTGTGCCTTGGAGTCAGTGATACAGAGCGTTTTGATCAGGCTGCGAGAGCTGATTTGGAGAGTGCTTGGGGCAGCACTGACTGAAGGTAAACAGAAAAGGGAGAGAAGGGGCTCCATGAATTTTTAGAGTTTTTGAGAATGTTTTCAGAATTTGGGGATATTAACAGCAGATGCCCATTAATCAGGCTTAGGTCCAAAAGGGGGAGCTCATTTAAAGGAAAGAAAGGTCTCAGAGATGGGACTGGATTTTGCTATCAGACAGGACCAGAAATCAAAGAATGGAGAATCTGAGACTTATTTTGTGCTCTCGCTGTTTCTCTCTCCTCTACTTCTTCTTGTGCCTTTTAATTTTTCCACCAAATACATACTGAGCACTGGTGTATGTCAAACACTGGACCAGGCTCTGGACAGCCCGTGCACACTCTCCAGGGCCCCGTCATCATGGTGCCTGACTTCTTTTCTGCATCTTCCCCTCTGGCTGCAATTTGCAACTGACTGGCCTGAGGCCACATGGCTATTAATTGGATGAGTCAAGATTTGAAATTAGAACCTGGGATTCTGGATTCCATGCTCTTAAGCACCCCCTCCATGCTGCCTCTCTTTAGACGTTCAGTTTGAGATCATTCTGTCCACTTTAACAGAGATAAAGCAGCGAGGCTGAGGAGTATAACCAGCATGCCTGGGACCCAGGACCTACTGGTCTGGGGTGTTTACTGCTACCATGGACTGCCTATAGCAAGGGAGGTTGGGACAGAACACCTCGGTACTGATGGAGGGGAGAGGCATGGCTCTTGAATTCTGCTGTCACCTGTGATCTCTACAGCAAATTGCTGCCTTTGCTGGGTGCAAAACCATCACCTCGGCTGTCCTTGTTCACTGCCTGCGCCAGAAGACAGAGGATGAGCTCTTGGAGGTAACACAAAAGATGGTAAGTTCACCCACTCTCTTGGAAAAACAAGCCCCCCACCCTGGGAACATGGCCCCAGGTTTCATCATTTCAGCTTCAGTCCTCTTGCCCTGGAAAAACTACCTGGGACAGTTTCTCAGCTCCCAGGAGGAGTGTCAGCCTCTGGATCTCAATGTGAATATTCCTTCTCTCTTTTTTTTTATGAGTATCTCAGATGTTACCAAAGACAATAAACAAAACGAACAAATGAACGATGACCCCTCATATTTATCAAAACTTATCTTTTCCAATCTTGTTTTCTGATATATTTTAAAGAAATTAAACATTACATATGCTCAGAGATAGTTATCACCTTGAATTTTAGGAATGGGGTTATGTAGAACAAATAATTTCAGAAAGCTTGCCACACCTTGTCTCAAAACCACCTCAGTTATGACCCAGCGGTAGCCCAGTTTTCTAGGTTTTCTGCATGTCTGCCTCAATCATCATTCTGCCATAACTGTTTATCTACCCATTCATCCATCCACCTGTTCATCCATTCATCAGTTCGTTCATCACCTTATTATACATCTGTCCATCTATCGATGAATTAGAATTTATCAGTATCTTTTCATCATTCCAGTATCAATTCATCTGTAACATTCATTCATCTGTTACCAATTATCTATATATCTATTTTATCACCCACCTCTGTAAAATCAGTGAACCATCCATCAGCTAATCTGCTGGGTAATCCATCTGCCCAGTAATCCCCCCAGTTCATCCATACTCCACATAGTGATCAATTTCATCAGTCCATGCACCCATTTATCCATCCACCCATCCATCCATCCATCCACCTCTGCTAGGTGTATGGGTGGAGGTAACAGAGTGGGTGATGCAGACATAATTGGATATAGTCCCTGTCTACAAGGAACTATTCAAGGAGAAAGACACACGTAGACTTATGTGGATTAAGTGTGGTGGGAGTACAGAGAGGGGAAGCATTCACTATAACAAGCAGGGCTCATTCACAGAGAAGATGACATTCGGGATTGATGGCTATGATGGTGGGTCATCAAAGGAAGTTACAGCCTGACAGATACCCAGAGAACACATTTAGAGCCAGTGGGAACTGTTGGAGTAGCCTGAGCACCTGGACTCTCTGCCTGGACCCTAGAATCCTGAGGCTACTCCTGGACTCCCAGGGGCTAGACTCCAGCACTGGACACTGCTCTATTTCCACGGTTTAAGTCCAAAGCAGCCTTGAATCTTGGTTTCTTAGGCTCAAATAAGGTGACCACTGTGCTCAAAGATAAACACAACTGTTTTCTCGTTGTATAAATTTCTTTCTAAAACTCCTTGTAGCACAAGAGATCCACCTTATTTAGGGGGAGATTTGGTGACTTTGGGAAAATCCAGAGAACCTAAGAGTCCATGTTATTCTTCTGAGATCTTCTGAGATCATGTGGAAGTGTTTCCAGGATTATCCTCTCTCCCCATTACACACACACACACACACACACACACACACATACCTGGATTGTAGGCCTACAACACATAATGGAGGGATCCTTAATGGGATTTCCCCTTACAGGGTCAGGGTTGTTAGCTTCAGCATCACAATAGAACTAGTACAGTCTTGGTAGGCTCACAACAAAGAGAAGTGTGGGCTGGGCTGAATTTCAGTCAGCTTGTATGAGTCAGGATTTTCTAAAGCAAGATAAGAAAACTCATCTCAAAGTGCCTTGAGAAAGGAATATGTTGCAACAGAATCTTCTGAAGACTCACTGACAAGTCTAGGAGTTTATGGCTTCAGGCCTGGCTGGATCCATATGCACATATGATGTTATTAAGAAACTGTCTCTATCCTTCAGCTTTTACCTTTCGGTGCTGGCATCATTCTCAGACAGATTTGTCCCCTGGGGAGGTTAAAGAGAGCAACAGTACTCTAGTCTTACATATTATCTGTTTAGAAACCCTATTTCCCAACAATTGCAGCAAAAATTTGGGTAAACTCTATTGAACTGATATGGGCACATGTCCACCACTGAAGTAGTCCCTGTATTCAGGGATTTGGTGCACCAGAGTCACATACAGATGCCTGCAATCATTGAGTGAGAGTGGGGAAGAGGGGGCTCCCCAAAGGAAAATCAGGGTGTTGTTGCCTGGAGGAAGAAGGGGAAATGGGTGGAGGGCAGGGCAGGCATCAACAANGAAGTAGTCCCTGTACTCAGGGATTTGGTGCACCTGAGGTCACATACAGATGCCTGCAATCATGGAGTGAGGGCGGGAAGAGGGGGTTCCTCAAAGGCAAGTCGGGGTGTTGTTGCCTGGAGGAAGAAGAAGGGGAAATGGGTGGAGGGCAGGGCAGGCACCAACAGCAGTCCTCTGCAGAGCCCCCTCCCCCACCCCCAGCCCCCTGCTCCCTGTGCTGGTGCCCGGGGGAGGGTGTCCTGCCCGCTTCCTCTCAGCCCAGCCAGGGTGGCAGCAGGAGGGAGCACTTGGTACCTTTGGGCACAGCTCACAGAGGTCAGCTTTCCTCCCAGGAAGCCTCCTCACCACAACCGCTGTCTTTGTCTTCACAGAACTTTTTCACTCTTGATTTTTTTGGAGACCCTACAGAGGTAAGGACTTTTGGTTTCTTAAATACACATTTTAAGTCTTAACACCAAAGCTTCAGTTAATGATTAGAAAAGAATGAAAGAATTCTTCATGTGGAATCTTAGTAAATCCTAGTGTTTATAGTGCTGACACCGAGAGAGGGGCTGTGACCTCCTGGGTCTCACAGCTAGGACGACCATATAATGGGAACAGAACCTGTTCCCCGACCCCCAGGCCAGTGCTCCCCATCATCAACTCTATGTCCCTGTCCCCAGCCAGCCCCTAGTCTTGTATACATTCCTAAAAACGCCCTGTTGGGAGAAGGTGGATGAGGAACCTCCACTGCAGGGACTGGAGATGACTGGGTGAAGGGCTCTTCTGAAGCCTTCAAGAGGAACCCGGATCGTCTCCTGGGGGGCTGCAGGGTTGACTGGCTGTGCAAGTTGCACTGTTTCCAGATCTGTGGGGAAAGGAGCCATGAGTCTCAGTCCTCAGGACACCACCCCTCACCCAGTCTCACAGGAAATTCCAACAGCAGCCTCTCCAGGCTGAGAAAACATTGAGCCCTTGTTGACTGGTGTTTCATTATCAATAAATATTACATATAACTAACTATCTGTAAGAAATGTTTATTACATAAAGTATCTTTAAACAGCAACATTTGCAGAACAAGGTTGAAATAATGTGACCAAAACTCTTAGGAACCCAATTCCTTATTTTGCTGGCGCAGCGGCTCAGCATTCGCTATATCAGAGTCATGGTGACGTTATAGAACTTAAATATCACGAATAATGAGAATGTTACCAAGTCAAGAGGGGTTCCTGCTGCTGGCCAATTATGACCTTTAATCAGAATGCTCACAGTCTGGGGAGATGGTGGGCTCAGTGTCCTCCCCAAAACCACCAAGTTTCTCTTTGGCCATGAAACTTTTTAAGGAGCATCCGAGAGGTCACCTCAGTTCATCCCTGGAACGAGGGGTCCAGAGTGGTCACCATCCCTGTTCGCCTGCAGGCTGGTGTGCAGGTTGTAGACTCCTCCTGGTCTTCCTCTAGGTGTTATCTTGTTTTTATATTTGGGAGATTCCAGATGCATCAGCTAGGGAAGAGATCCGATCATCTGTGAATTTCTTATTCGTCATTTCTGCTTCTTTGATCTATGGGGAGAACCAACAAGCTGGGCAGGGCGTTGGGTGATTAAAAGATTTGAAAGGTGTGCTTGGGCTGAGGATGAGTAGAGCATTGAGGGGCCTGGTTCAAAGGTTAGTTATCTTATAGCTTTTCAAAACTGATCAAAAAATGGGGGGCTTCCTTGTGAGGCTGGTTTCCTGTAAGAGGTGCTTTCAAGAACTGACTGTAGATGGAGAGTTGCATAGGGATATATTAATGTATGCTTTTCAAATAAAATACACATTGTATTATATATTTTTATACCAATTTGAAAGAAGATTTGCCCCCATCACCTGACTATTGCTGTCTCCTGGTCACAGTTCTGCCCTCTAGAGTCCGTAGACTTAGCCCTGAGCGTGTGGCCACCGGCCACGAGCACATGCTGGTTGTGAGCTCCGGCAGGTGGAGACGGGGATGCGGGTGTGACCTGGAAGGGGAAGCATAGACAATACTCTGCCCTCTTCCCCAGACCTATCCTTTCCTGCCCACCGTGGTTGACGGAGTGCTGCTGCCAAAGATGCCAGCAGAGATG
The DNA here is from genome assembly GCA_006410635.1 of Cephalophus harveyi. Classification (NCBI taxonomy): domain Eukaryota; kingdom Metazoa; phylum Chordata; class Mammalia; order Artiodactyla; family Bovidae; genus Cephalophus; species Cephalophus harveyi. The sequence continues at coordinate 1,072,240 of SJYT01000846.1, read as the reverse complement.
TTGGCTGAAAAGAACTTCAACACCGTTCCCTACGTCGTCGGAATCAACAAGCAAGAGTTTGGCTGGCTTCTGCCATTGGTGAGAAAGTGCAGGCCTCGTAGACTTGTCTCCCCTGCCCAACATATCACCCCTCCCATCTGTGGCCACATCACCCCTCATATCTCTGGTAACAGGACCCTTCCTTCTGCAGACCCCTCTCTGGGACCAGGGCAGCTGTCCCCTTCATACAAAGTTGACATTTCCATGGAAACTATCTCTGATGGCCCACACTGTCATCTGGGAGATGTAGCCCTGGGGACCCAAATCCCCACACACTGTGATTGTCCTCCCATCCATGAATCCTGAAATGTCGGTTCCAGGAGGGCTGATAGATATCATCACTGGGCAGATGACAAACCCAAGGCCTGGACAGGGCAGAGGGCTCGGGAATTCTGGAGAGTGAGGCCTGGGACCTGCAGCCTCTCCCCTCAGGCTTCCTGCTCTCATGCTTTCTCCACAAATCCGCCCCACTCTGGCACCCATGCTCTCATTTATCTCATGGAAAGAGTCAAAGGAGCCTGCATCTTCCTGGGTCAAAACTGACTTCAAAAGTTAGGAAATACTTTCCCTTCTGACAGAGATAAACAAAGCCGGACACTTGGTGACTAGTAACAGATTTGATTCAGTTACACCCCTGCTCTAGGGAAAAGATCCATCATGAACTGAATCCAATCCCTGAAATGAAAGCCTGGAGCTTATTTAAGGAGTGGGTGGGAGTGGGCTGGGGTGGGGTGGATCGTCCGTGTGACTGGACCACCTGGATTTGTCAGCTGGCATTTATCTGGAGAAGAAACAAACTTCTGTCTTTCTGACAGGAGGCAGTGGTGTAAGTAGAATCAAGGACCCCACTGAAGTTAGGCTTTGTCATCTCACAGGGACTGGAGGAGAGAGCAAGAATTATCCCCTGGATGTTTGTTTTTCATAGAGATGGCTCTCGGATCCTTGAGCAAACAGTTTGGGGTGGAAGAGTTACATCTAAAGGGGCAAAGATAAGATTTAAAATTACAAAGTTTCTAAAGTAACTGCTTTAAGATGGGTTTCATGGACCTACCTGCCCATCACCAGATGTTGGCTGAAACAAACAGTAGAATCTCCTGGCAGCCCAAACTCTCTAAGGGGCCCTGCGGTCATCCTGGGGACATGGCCTTAAATTAAGCTCCCTGCAGCTGTTCCGGAGTTTGGTCAAGTCTCTTAGGACAGAGTTTTGATGGAGTCGTTATGTGCAGAGTTCTGTGATTCTTCAGCACATTTTCAGAGGTTTTACGGAAGGACCAAAATCATAATGGCAGTATCTGGGGCTTTCTTAGTTATCTGACACGGCAGGATATTCGTGGGGCTGTGTCCTCTGCCCCAGAGCCTTCCACTTCAACACTAGGCTGGCTGAAACCTTCCCTTTCTGTCTTGATGAGCACTGTGGGGGCTCTAAGCCTAACTCTGTGTGTGTGTGTGTGTGTGTGTACATATGTATGTATGTATATGCTTCCCTGGTGGCTCAGTAATAAAGAATCTGTCTGCCAGATGAGATGTGGGTTCAGTCCCTGGGTCAGAAAGATTCCCCTGGAGTAGGAAATGGCAACCCACTCCAGTATTCTGGAAAACCACGTGGACAGAGGAGACTGGAAGGTCCATGGGATCACAAAGAGTCAAACACGACTTAGAGACTGAGCATGCACACGTGTATCTGCTTGTGTGAGTGTGAACACACACACAGAGACGGGACAGCTTCTGTTAACAATCACAGCATCCTCCTTACACTCCTTGATCTCTGGATATGAAAGTCCATTTGATGCATTGATTTTACCCAGCTCATCAAAGGCTCAAGTCCATCAAGACAAGACAGAGTGGCCCTCAGCCCGCATGAGTTTGCTCTCTCGGTCACTTTGGTTTTTCCTCCATTACCAATGATTTCACAATCGCTTAACCTCTGTTTCAACAGTTCATGAGCTATCCACTCTCTGAAGACAAGCTGGACCAGAAGACGGCCACATCACTTGTGTGGCAGTCCTACCCCATCCTGGTAAGAGGCCAGGAATCACAGGAACTCAGGGGTGTGAAGTTACAGCATGGCTTCTAAAGTGGAAATGAGGAAGTTGTTCACCTTTTCAGTGATTGCTTATTGCAATAGAGCTTTTCAGATGGCAAAGGACTGATTAAAAGTGGTTATCTCATGCCATTTTAGGGAGATGACTTAAGTTTATTTTGTGATTGTCAGAGGGTTTTACAAAAAATAACAAAATGTTTTGCTTATGTGTATGAAAAGCTACAGTTTTGTTTCCATGGCTTAAATGGTTTTGTCTGCACAGATAAGTGATAAGTCTGGCCTCCATTTTGTATTTAATTTTAACAGTGGTCACTTTCACTCGATCTATTTCAGAGTATTCCTGAGCAACTGACTCCAGTGGCCACTGACAAGTATTTAGGTGGGACAGACGACCCTGTCAAAAAGAAAGGCCTGTTCCAGGACTTGATAGGAGATGTGATGTTTGGTGTTCCGTCTGTGAACGTGGCCCGCCGCCACAGAGGTGAGTCCCGCACACTGAACAGGAAGAGGTCCCTGCCACGCCACCATCACTGACTCCTGCCCGGACTTCAGCACAAACACACGGGTGGGAACTGCTGAGGGTCATCCATCCAAAGCTGATTGCATCCAGGGCACTGTCCTATTTTGGTTTCCACCAGAAGCAGACTCTGAGAAAGGATCTAACTGCAGACAGAGTATCTGGGGGTGACCCCAGGTAACCCTGGTAGAGGAGTGGAGAAGTGACAGGGATGGAGAAGGAAGTCAGTCTGCACTGTGCTGCCAAGTGAGTGTCCACCATGGACGCCTGGAGCTGGGGAACCAGCAGAAGACGTGGCTCAGTGTTTCCCCCAGTCAGTGGCATGAGAGCTGGGCTATTTATCTTCCAAATTCCATGAGTCATCGGTTGAAGGCTGTTCTTCTGGGCAGTTAATTCCCTGGTGCTTTGACCTTCTGCACACATGGGCAGAGTGGTCTCTGGCTACCAAAGACCTCAGGCAAAGAGCTTCAGATATGAGAGGTAGAACTCAGGCCAGTGTGCCGGGAAGCAGAGAACGTGGGGAAGCACCGACAGCCTCTGCCCAGGGGCCCCTGACCTGAATTACAGTAGTCTGTGGGGCCACAGAGCACATATTGGAGGTTTTGTCTTAGAAGCCTTCCAAGGTCAGAGCTAGCTGCAAACTAGTTTATTAGCCACTGGAGCCGGGGATAGCGTGAGGCCAAGCATAGGATCAGGAGTGTTGTCTGGGGAACTTCACTGATGATCTGTGGTTAAGATTCTGTGCTTCTGAAGCAGAGGGCAGGGGTTTGAGCTTTGATCACGGAACTTATATCCCGCATGCTGTGGGCTGCAGCCATAAAAAAGGAGTGTTGTCTGGGACCAAGAAAGTGCAAAGGCCTGAGCACCAGAAGAGTAGGAGCAGGTGGTCTGGNACTTCACTGATGATCTGTGGTTAAGATTCTGTGCTTCTGAAGCAGAGGGGAGGGGTTTGAGCTTTGATCACGGAACTTATATCCCGCATGCTGTGGGCTGCAGCCATAAAAAAGGAGTGTTGTCTGGGACCAAGAAAGTGCAAAGGCCTGAGCACTGGAAGAGTAGGAGCAGGTGGTCTGGTAAATGTCAATGTCTGCGGCCAACTTAAGTTTATGCCAGTGTGTGCTGTGTCTACCACAGGACCTTCCAATGTTGACCCGAATCTGTGTGTGGGGTGTGAGGTCAGGGATAGATGAGCCCACCTGGAGAAGAAGTGATCCTTTTGGGTACCTTTTGAGTTCCTCACAGCACCCTTCCTTTCCTGGAGTCCTCACTCACCTAGTCCACAAGCCAGGAGATGGCACTTTGGTCCAGACCTCTCTGTATAACCCGGCTAGGAGGGTTTAAACTTGGAGACTTTATAAGCAAATAAAATGTAGCTACAGCTGACATATTCCATCCCCAAGCATTCAGTAATTTGGAGGTGCTAGCTACCACTTCCTCCTTCCTAAGGTCCTGATGACCAGCCAGGGGCTGCCTGGAGTCAAATCCTTCATGTACTTGGTCTTGCTTCTTGCTGTGTGTCGGATTTGTAGTATCGCTGTCTGCATCCTTGCCGCTCCCAGCCATGCCAGGCTTGAGCTTTCTTTTATCTGATTTCTCATGACTTTGTTTTTTTTTCTTTTTTTTACCCTTTTCATTTTATATTATAGTGTACCCGGTTACCCATCCTGTGATTGTTTTACATGGACAGCAGGGAGACTCAGTCACATATGTACATGACATCTCATGACTTTGAATTCAGGGTCTTATTGCCAGCACTTCTTGGAGTTTATCAAGAAGTGATAAACCACCTTCTACTTCTCTTGTAGCTCCTAAGTGTTATTATTGAAATCTCTGTCCTACGTTTCTGTGAAGATTATGTTGTGATTCTGGGAATTTTTTTTTTAAATAAATCTCAATAGTTTAAGGTGAAACAGTAAAAAAACAAAGCACAGTGAGAGGAAGGGAAAGAAGATTATCATAATTGAGTTCTCTCAATCTCGTTTTGATTAAAAAACATGCTACTCTAAAAGAAAAAAAGCGTTTTCTAAATATGAATTAATCTGACCATTGTAGAAATTTTTGAAAATAAGGGAACATATGTAGATGCAACTATGCATCACTCATAATTCCTTCACCTAAAGTATCAGCTATAAATTTTGACATATTTTCTTTTATGAATCTTTCCATATCTTATGTATAATTTTAACATTAAGTATTATGTTGTTCATAATTGTATTGTAGTCATTTCCTCACTGTCAGTATTGTTTCATGAAAAAATCTCAATTATTTCATGGCATGAAGGATTAAATTTCCTTTAGTGTCCCTGTCCTAGTGGATATTTAGCCAGGCTGCTCATTTTAATGTTACACACAGCACATACTCAGCCTCATGTGCATATATCTTTAGCCAAGTCTCAAATCATTTTCTTGGCATTGTATTTAGAAGTGAAACTATTAATCTGGGCTGTTGGAGCATTTTAATGTTCTTGATACATTTTGTGAAATTGCTTTCCAGTGTGTGAGAGTGCAAATTTCTTAATTATCTCACTTGGGATAGTCAGATGAAAAGAATAAAAATAATGCTACCAATTTTATATAAGTCCTTCCTCACCAAAAAAAGGAGAACATCACTTTGTTTTGTTTACATATTTTTTATTACTAGCTTTCTGCCACCTCCTACTTCTCTTGTGGCTCCTAAGCATTATTATTGAAATCTCTGTCCTACATTTCTGTGACGATTATGTTGTGATTCTGGGAATTTTTTTTTAAAATAAATCTCAATAGTTTAAGGTGAAACAGTAAAAAGAAACAAACAAACAGTAAGAGGGAGGGAGAGAAGGTTATCATAATTGAGTTCTGTCACTCACACTAGGTCTTTCTTGCGTGGTTGGGTTCTGAGTTTCTTTCTTGTCCACAATATGCAGCATACTCGATCCTGGTTCCCTGAGCAGGGATTGAACCTGCGCCCCCTGCAGGCGAAGTGCAGAGTATTAACCACTGGAACACCAGGGATGTGCCCTGATTCTAACACTTCAGAATGGCAGAATCAAGAGTAAACACTGTCGATCCAACAATTTCTGCTTGACCCTGAAGCACCTGTTTAGCACGTGGATTACAGAACCATGGGAGGATTGTTTCTTCCAAACAACACCTCTTGCTAAACTAAGGGTGACATGATGGGGTGGAAAAAGGAGGCAACTAAAAGTATCCTACATCCTCCTGTCAGGGTGGTGTATATTGTTACACCATGGAGTGGACAAATATTTAATAATATAAAGAAATTATTATAGTCATTACAAAACTACATATCCAATAATACCCTTATTTTTTATACATCAGTGCTAAAATGTTAGCAGAGGTTTCTCTGAGCGGTGCAATTATAAGTGATCGTTTTGTTCACTTTCCTTTTTCTGCATTTTCCAAATGTGATAGTGTCAAAAAGCAGGGAGAAGTTATGATATTCCGCACCAGTCTGCCTTGGGGCCTGACCCTGCCCCACTACAGTCACTGGCTGTGGCATAACGATCAATGCAAAGCACAGAGCTCCCCAGGTGGGGGCCCACGAGTCAGCCCTGAAGGAGCAAGATGGGCATCTCTGCTGAAGCATCAGCAGAAAAAGTAACACCTTCTTGGGGCTTCGAGAGGGGGTGGAGAGAGGGGAGAGGGGAGGCGAGGAGGGAGGCCAGGAGAGAGGGACTGTCCCCTTCCTCAGCCTTCTTGCCACTGCTGCACACTCCCTGAGCCTTGCAGGAAGCAAGACATGTGAGAGGACGGACACAAAGGAAAGGCTGGAGTGAGGTTTCCTGGGACACAGGCGGTAAATTGTCCTCTTCTGCATAGGTTCGTGTTTCAATATCTGCACTTTCAGGCTAGCAACTTGAATTTGCTCCACTCTTAGTAGGTGAAAAAAACACTGGAAACACTCAAAAATGGGCAGAATCGAAGGCACCTGTTGTGCTGCCCGTATTCTCCACAGGTATGAAAAGTAACCCGCTCTCAAAGAAATGTGGGCTTCCCAGGTGGTGCTAGTGGTAAAGAATCAAGAGACATAAGAGACGCTGGTTTGATCCCTGGGTTGGGAAGAGCCCCTGGAGAAGGGCATGGCAACCCACTCCAGTATTATTGCCTAGAGAATCCCATGGACAGAGAAGCCTGGCAGGCTATAGTCCATAGAGTGGCAAAGACTCAGACAAGCCTGAAATGCCTTAGCACACACATATCAATAAAATGCAGTGGTGTTTCTGTGTACATAAACTGTATGTATCTAGACGTTCTAGTGTGTCAATGCATGTGTAGGCAAAGATGTTTACATGTATTGACCCAATGCCTCTATAATGATAGTGATTTTGAATCAATTTCCTCAGCGTTTCAATGTTTATTCATTCATTCAATAAACACCTGGCTCCATCTAGTTCTACCTCCACCACTAATACACCCTTAAGTCATAGAATTTTCCCCAAACTCTTTTTCTACTGTGCTAATAACCAGGGGCTTCCTGCAGGGACACACAGCGTCTGGCACACAGTTGGTTCTCACAGTGGGCAGCTGCTAATACTATCGTTGTTGTTCACTCAGGACCGGGTGTGCCCCCAATTTCCTGATTGCTCATGCCCTCTCGAGACCTCGATACCATGCAGGTGTGCATCTGCTGAAATGAACTGTGTATGAATCCATGTCTTACAGATGCTGGAGCCCCAACCTACATGTATGAGTTTCATTATCGCCCAAGCTTCTCAGCAGAGCTGAAACCAAAGACAGTGATAGGAGACCATGGGGATGAGCTCTTCTCTGTCTTCGGGGCTCCATTTCTGAAAGGTGATGGCCCTTTGATGACTATAAGCTTGGAGTTAGAAGATCGGGGTTCAAGTTTTGATTTGGTGACCTTGGACAGTTCCTCCTTCTCTCCAGGTCTTACTTTCACCAAAACAGCGTTGAAGGACAAAGACTCCCAACCTTTTTTTGGCTCTAATGTACATGATGGAGAATGACTATCCTTGTGCCTTCACCCATGGTCGCTCTAAGAATTCAATCCGGGGCATCAGCAAGTCAAGCTTAAAGTGTGCTTGAATAACCCCAGGTCTTCTTAAATGCAGGGTCACCCACAGGGCCATGCTCAGGGCTAGAAGGCCACCACTCACTCCACACTCATTAGAGAATATGAGAATGTGAGTGAGAGTAAGGTTAGAACTGCTGTTAACCTTGAACAAGGACTAATGTGTGTGTGTATGTATATCCAACCATCCAAAGCCCCATTTTTTTAAATTAAATATATTTAAATTATAATATTTAAAGGAATACCACTCACAAGTGTCCTTAAGTCTTTAATGTCTTCACCATCAGCAGTTATAGACAACTTGTGTGTGACACACCCCAGGGCTGTGCCTCTGGACACTTTCTGATGGATGACTATTTGGGGATCTTGCAGCTTGGCTATTTTCAGATTCTGTGAAAACATGTACGGATGAAGGAAACTGAGAAAAGACCCAAAGGAGAGCATCCTGGGAGGTGGGGTTAGTCTAGCAGAAACCCATGTGCACTGAGTTCAGGGTCAAGCTTAAAGTGTGCTTGAATAACCCAAGATCTTCTTAAAATGCAGGTTTTGACTCAGTAGGTCTGGAGTAAGGGCCCCTTTTCTGAATTTCTAACAAGTTCTCAAGGGCTGCTGTTACCCATGAACCACACTTTGAGTAGCAATGGCTTTGTCTCCTCCTCACAGATGGTGCCTCAGAAGAGGAGATCAATCTCAGCAAGATGATGATGAAATACTGGGCTAACTTTGCTCAGAATGGGTGAGCTGCTGGCAGACATGGAGCGAGGCTGGGAAGGAACCGGGCATGTCTGTTGGGTGGGGGAAGCTTCCAACGTGTGATGGTCAAACGCCCGGCCCTGTGACCTCTGAGATGAGAGCTCACTGTGATGGACTGGCTGCCCAAGACATGGTCAGTCTCCTGTCTCTGGAGGCATATGAGCCTTTGGCAGAAATGAAGCCACGAGGTCCCTGACCAACTCAGAGGATTGTTGGGACCACACTGCTGCTTAGGTGAATTTCTATGTGATTCTGTTTCAGGAACCCCAATGGGGAGGGGCTTCCCCATTGGCCGGTATATGATCATAAAGAAGGGTACCTTCAGATTGGCATCAACACTCGGGCAGCCGAGAAGCTGAAAGACAAGGAAGTGGCTTTCTGGAACGAGCTTCTGTCCAGGGAGGTGGCAAAGAAGGCACCACACTTAGAACATGTTGAGCTGTGAACAGGAAGCTCAACTGGGCCCCCAGACGGAGGCTTCTCTAGAAGTGTTTATGTATCAAAGAGGTGTCTTATTGTGAAGTTTGAAGAATTATCTGATGGGAGTGGCAGAGGTCAGGGAGGGGGAGTTTCTGTTTCTGTGGCCTCAATTTGGAAATAAATGTTCTTTTGGAGACCAAGTCAGTGCCTTTGTCTTGGGCTGGAATAAAGTCATCCTCCTCAGTGAGAGAAGGATGGAGACAGTGGGCACCATCGGCAGGAAGGACCTCTGGCTGTTCTGGCTTGACCTCTGGACGTGCAGAGTGGAACGGGCTGGGCCCTGGGAGGTGCTGAGGGGGCCGCTGCATTGCTCCATGCCTCTGGGCCACCCACAGCTCCAATGAGAGGATGTGGGGGACCAGAGTGCCGTGTCCCCCTCCTCCATGCGGAGCTGCCTGTAGAGATGGAGGCGACACACTGAGGATGTTCTGGGTGGGAAAGAGGGGGACGGGGCATGGCGACACATGGCATGGCTGCCTGGCCCTTACTGGCCCTCCCATAGGTCTACACTGCTTTCTTCAACTTACATGTTACCCTTCCAGGCCCTCCCTGGGGCCATCTCTTCCAACAACTCATATGAACCCTCTCTGCGGCCTGGACCACATCAGGGCCAAGCAGTGACCACTTTGGAGTGAGTCCCTGAAGTGTCACCTGAAAACTGTCTCTCAGAATGCCTGGGGTGATTTCTGGCTTCTCCTGGGCTGTAGAAATCTCTAAGAAATACCACTCCCACCTTAACACACAAAAATTATATTATCCTTAAAGTCATGACCTTTTCTGACTTTCAGAGCGGCTGCAAGGCAAAAAATTATCCTGAAGTCTCAGGGAAGATGGGCTCTGTGTAGGAGAGATGGGACGCAAATGCTGGCTGACTGCCAACAGGTGGAAGACGAGTCACTGCACGTGTTAGTAGAATGAGTCTAAAATGTGAATCAACTGCTGAAGGCCGACGGTGGGCGAGTATGGGAGTGTACAGTCCTCAGGAGCACGGACCCATAGGGGAGTTAACACTCATTGCAGGCCCTTCTCCCTGGATACCAGTAAGGGACCTATGAGAAATGCTGATAATAGGAGTACTTGTTATTATTCTTATGTCGCTAAGTCGTGTCTGACTCTTCTCAACTTCATGGACTGTAAACGGTCAGGCTTCTCTGTCCATGGGATTCTCCAGGCGTGACTACTGGAGTGGGCTGCCATTTCATTCTCCAGGGCAGCTTCCCAACCCAGGGACTGAACACATGTCTCCTGCATTGACAGGCAGGTTCTTTACCACTCAGCAGCTGCAGAATCCCTTTCTCTTGGATTGCACATCAAATAACAATTCCCTCCAGCAAACACCAGGAGGCGGAACACCTGGAATCGATTGCATTCACTTAGCACACCCTGCTCCTTAGTAACCACCACCAGGCTCTCCTACTGCTGAATAAACAGCAAGCAGAGGAAAGCATGAAATCGTTCCTTTGGAACCAAGTCCAAGGTACACTCACCCTTCCCTGACAATGGCTAGAAAACTCCCTTCAAATTCAAGTCAGTATGTGGATTTCCACTGGCCAAGGGCTAGCTTTGAGGGAAGGGCAGCTTTCAGCCTGACCTAGGGAGAAATTTGCAAAGATTCAGAGTCAGGCCACTGCAAGGACCCATCAGGGGTCCTGTCAGCAGCACTGGGAAAGCCAAAACCAATGTTCCCTGTGAGGAGGAGGGGAGGAGAGCCCCACCAGGCACGTGTGGTCCACACAATGGGGCTTTGGTGAAGTGTATCCAGAACAGCTGCACACCTTCAGTGAATATACGTGCAGCTTATAAACATTTCTAATGCTAGTAATTTGTTCTTCACATATTTAGGTGAATGTATCGGTTGACGAGAAAACGGGTTTGATATATTTTGTTTCAAAAAAATTTTTAGAAGTCCTTTTATTGACCAAAGTTTAAAATTGAGGTGTAAAAAAAAAAAAATAGATTTTTCTTCCCATGGTGTTTTAGAAGCCAGCCCTGTGTAGATGTCAAACAAGAGGTGTACTAGATTTCATCCCCTCCAAGAAATTTTCCAGGCTCTCACCAAAACTGAGTTTGCAGGGATTCCCAGAGAAGGAAAATGAGGAATGGAAAACGTTCTCTGCAAACCATACCCTTTACACCAATAGATTGAATCCTGCCATTGTCTGATGCCCTAATCATCTGGACGATGCTTTCATTTTGAGCTGAGAAGCTGAAGATATGAGAGGTGACCACAGTGAATAGGGGTGTGAGGGGGCTACTATCTGATCCAGAACCCAGGTCTCTGGGCTTCCACTCCAGTTCGTCACCCCAGTCCTCATGGACATGAAGTTTTTGTGTCTAAGGCAAACAAAGGAAAACAGGGCCAAGATAAAGTCAACAACTTTTATTTCCACTCAGGTATTTCATAGAAACAGGAAAATAGCATTGGACGATGCTTTCATTTTGAGCTGAGAAGCTGAAGATATGAGAGGTGACCACAGTGAATAGGGGTGTGAGGGGGCTACTGTCTGATCCAGAACCCAGGTCTCTGGGCTTCCACTCCAGTTCGTCACCCCAGTTCTCACGGACATGAAGTTTTTGTGTCTAAGGCAAACAAAGGAAAACAGGGCCAGGATAAAGTCAACAACTTTTATTTCCACTCAGGTATTTCATAGAAACAGGAAAATAGCGTCGAGTCAGATTGTATGAAATAGAATAAACTGCAGGTTTGTCCTGGTTGCTCTCTGGACACCTGTGGCAGGGTCTCCCCTACATCAGGCGCAGCAGCTGCACTTGTCCGAGGCCCCTTTGCAGACATAGCCCTGGCACTCTTGGCACAGCCCGCAGGTCTGCAGGAGCAGCAGCCTGGGGAAGCAACGGCATGGTAACGTCAGAGCACACGTTATCCACAACACCCTTCCCACCAGCAGGCCTGACACAAGCTGCCCTGACGCCCAGACCCTGAGTTCCATGGAGTCTGCTGTTCTGACATCATTGCTGTCGGTTACCGGGTTAAGCTTTCCTGCCCCATGTTTGCCCAGGACAGGGCACAGGGCCTCAGAGAAACAGTGACCAGGGCCTCTGGGGACAAGAGAAAGCCAGCTCCCAGAACGTCCTCCAGGTCAAGGTGGAGGCTGTGACCTTCACAGAGCACCTCCCAGTGGGAATAGGGATGGTCTGAACTGCTTCTACAGGAAAGGGCAGAACCAGGTCAGGGAAGCCACACAGGGTCACTAGCTCATGTCCCTAAGGTGCTTCAGTCCATGAGAGGATTCAGAAACCTGAATCAGGAGGAAGAAGAACTAGGTGTAGTGAAGGGTTGGAGTTTGGTTGGTTGGGACTGTCCGGGCCTCTGTCTCCGCATTCCCTAGTGAGAGCTTGATGCTCAGTCATCTCTGCGGTGATTCCAGGTGATTCAGGATCAGTTCCCAGGGAGGCGGGAGCCAGGAAGTGCAGTCAGTGTCCTGCTCCCGCCTGCTGAGCTCTGGGTCCCTCCTAGGACTCAGATTAGCCCCCGAGTTTCCAGAGGAGGCCCTGCACTCTTCTCTTCTTGCAGGAGGGTCACCTGCAGGCCTTGCAGGAGCAGGAGCCAGTGCAGCTGCAGGAGGTGCCAGACAGGAAGGGAAAGGCCAGCAGTCCTGCTGGCTACCCCATTTCTACCTCTGAGCCCATGTTTATCATCAGGCTAGAATTTTCACAAGGTCTCTTGTCCATGGACCATCCAAAACGAGGCCTGGAGTCTTCTGAGCTCAGACTAATGGGAATCCTGACACTGTGTAGATGTGTATAAGAGACAGGGACAGTGTGGTGCCTCGGTGCCCTCGGATTTAGAATAGAGGCCAAGGGCGCCTGAAATATTCTCAGGAACCTGGCTGGGAAGACATTCCTAGACCAGTAAGTGACATGGGTCCCTCTGTGATCAAACTCTACACACTCCCTTCTGCAACCCTAGGGACCCTCCGTTCTGTGCCTGGCTGAAATCCAGGGGTCCCTCACTAGTGGGGCAGGAGCACTTGGGGTCCATCAGGAGGAAAGGCGAGGTCCGAGGTCCAATGTCCAAAGCAGTGTGAAGCAGACCCACTGGTCCGGTGGGAGGCCTTGGAGCCCAGTCCTGTCCCGCCTTCGGAGGGGAGGGGCCCGCGCGCAGAGGCCCCGCCCCCTGCGCCCGCCCCGCCCCCTGCGCCCGGCCCAGCGCGCGGCTCCACGTGGCTGCCGGCTGGAGCCCAGGGCCGTGTGCGCAAAGGTAAGCGGTGTCCCAGCCGCCCCGGCCGCCCGTCCCCGTGTTCGCCACGTGAGCAGCCACCTGCTCCCGGGCTTCTGGGTACAGGGCTCCTGTGTCCTCGCGGCTTCCCCGCCACAGACCCCGCGCCGCCGGCCTCGGGTCGCCCTTGCCTGGAGCCAGTGAGCCACCCCCGCCTCCCGCTGGCTGGTGTCCCGCTTGGCTGAGGCCGGCGGGGAGCGGTGCCCAGACCCAAGGTGGAGGTGACCCTCGCCACCATTTCCCCTTCCCCGGGGTCCCCAGGCATGGCCTGCCTCGGGCCCCACCACGGTCTTTTCGCGGCACTTTTCCTGTAACGTCTCCTGTACCAGCCCCGCGACCCACGTTTCCTTAGGCCTCTGGTCCTCACTTCCGTTTTCCTTTCCTGAAGAGACAATGGCGCGTGTCTCCAGGCGCCCCTTTGCCTCAGTTTTCCAGCGGCTTCCCTCAACTGTAACGGGGCCTCTGCACTCCAGGATGGAGGTTCTCTATAGGATGCCCTCCAGGGAGGTAGGCAGACCTGGCATTCAGTAGGAAAGACCAGTGGGTATTACCCTGTCAGTATCGCTGACAATTTCCTGGTAATTACACACCTTGGAGACTGTGCCAAGCCTTGTTAATTACTTTTGTTCTTTGAATTCTCACAGGAACCCCAAAGGGAAATACTAGTTACGACTGCCTTTCTCAAAGGTAAAACCGCACACTCTACAAGGAGGCTACTCAGGCAGGCTCACAGTGCTGGGGGGTTATTCCCTTCTGGTTTTGTGTCACTTCCCAGTTGAAAGAGAAAGTCAGTGAGAAAGCCTCCCTTTGAGCCAGAGCTGTGTTCACTTCTCACTGTGTAAGGCTCAATCCTGGGACTGATACATGAGAAAGGAAAGGAATGTATATATGATTTTCCCAACGTGTGGGAATGTATATATGATTTTCTGGCTATGGCCTTACTCTCCTTTTCAGTAGTGGTCATTTTTCATATAATGAAATTTTCATATAACTATTTCATATGATATACCCAAGAAAATATGAATCATTGAAAATGTTAAGGAAACCCTGAGGCAGGTGACAGCAGAAAGGGCAGGATCCTTCAGTATCTGTTAGGAGGACCAGACTGCCTTGTTCGTGGCCTTCTATCTCTAGGGTCAATGCCTCTTTTCCTGAATGGAGGGTAACCCTCTCAGGGGAACTGGTCACATGCTCCCAGGGTTGATGAGGATGACACAGAACCCAGAGCTAAGCCTCCTGTCCTTGCTTGATTCTCTGGTAGGAGAAAAATGGCTCTTATACTACTACTAATAATAAATAAATAGCTGATATTATAGATACTCACTAAGTGCCAAACATATTTTGACAGTCTACCTATGTATTACATTCCTTCATCCTGAGAGCCAGACACTATTATTTTGTGCTTTAGAGCAGAGGAGACTGAGGCACAGAGCGGTTACATGACACTAAGCGACACAGGTTGGACTGACCCTCTTGCAGGCTGACTGCAGCCTCCTCTCCTCACTTCGCACCAGGCACCATGCCATCCCAGGACAGGTGAGGACATGAACACCTGGGGGGAAGCACTGAGGTGGCAGTCAGAACCCTCTGCATACACGGTGAGCTCTCTGGCTTCATCCTCCCATCTGTCCAGCCAGGAGCACAACTGGACTGTCTCTGAGCACCGTTGCAGCTCTGAATAAGGAGAGGCAGGGTCAGGATCCAGTGGCATCATCATCAGCACAGCATGGCCAGGCGATGAGACAGTGTGGTTTAGATTCAGCCCTCTGACTATGGGCTATGTGACCTTAGGCATGATGCTTTACCTGTCAGTAACTAGCAGTCACTCCAGACCTTGCAGGTCCACTGAGTTTGCTCAAATGGTGGGACAGTGACTGTGGGGCTTACTGAAGGACATGCACAGGCCCTGTGAGCACTGGATAAGCAAGGTTCCTGTCCGCCTGTGGCCTCACCCTGAGCATGGTTGCAAACCAATGAGCCTTTCTCCAGGTGCTTATTGGGAACTGGATGAATGTCAGTGTGGATATAGAGATCATAATGGACACCGTTCGTGAAGCCTGTGCTTGGAACCAAGTCACTGTCTCACTGATTCCCCCACATTGAAAGAGCATCTTTTAAATTGTTTATTTATTTATATTTGGCTGTGCTGGGTCTTCCTTGCTGCGCTCGGGCTTTCTCTAGTTGCAGTTCGTGGACTTCTTATTGTGGTGGCTCCTGGTTGGGGAGCACAGGCAATCAGTTGTGGCACAGGCTCATCAGTTGTGGCACACAGCTAGTCAGGAGGCTTAGATGCTCCGTGGCATGTGGGATCTTCCCGGATCAATGATCCAACCTGTGTCTTCTGGATTGGCAGATGGATTCTTTACCCCTGAACCACCAGGGAAGTCCTTTTATCTTTTTAATAGGAAGGAGGAAATGGAATCCCAGAGTATCAATAACTTGCCTCTGTCAGGAAGTGGCAAAGTGACTGTTAGCAAGGATGCCTGACCCCCCCATACCCATGCACTCAGCACAGGCTGGCTCTTCACACTGGGCACATGTAGGCAATCTACATCCTGAGTTCTGAATCACAAGACTCCCCTTTCTCTTGAACATCAAATAGTAATTCCCTCCAGCGACCGCCAGGGGATGGGACACCTGGAATGGATTACCATTCACTCAGCACATGGGAGCCTGGCAGGCTAGTCCATTGGATGGCAGAATCGGACAGGACTGAAGCGACTTAGCATGCATGCATGGCAGCACACGCTGCTCCCTGATAAACACCACGGGGCCCTTTAAACTGCAGAATAGCCATCACGTGCCGAGGAAGACATGAAGTCCTCTATCTGGTACCAAGTATCAGCTACACTCGCTTTTGCTGGGAAAAAGATGGGAAATTCCCTCTAAATTTAAGTTAGTTTGTGGGTTTCCAGTAGCAAAGGGCTAAATTTCAAGGAAGGGTGGATTTCAGCCTGACTTAGGGAGGAATTTTCAAAGATTCAGAGCCAGGTCAGCACAGGGAGCTCTCAGGAAAAACAGGTGTCTTGTCACTGGAACTGGCCAAGCCAAGACTGATATTCCCTCTAGGGATGCCAAGCCCAGCATCTCAGGTGTGTTTGCTCACACAGTGGGGCATTTGTAAAGTGTTTCTAGGGCTCATGAATGTCTTCAATGAACATATAAAAATCACAAACTTTTAAAAGTTTTCATCTTCATATACTAATGTTGCTTATTATGTGTTGAATCCTAAAGTACATTTTACATACTGTAGATTTTAACAATTTTTTAGTAATTCATATTTTATTTTTCAAAATAAAAGTGTGGTAGAAAATAAAAACAGGTCATTTTAGTGTTTTAGAAGCAAGCTAAAACATGGAAATCAAACAAGAGGAGCGTTAAATAGCATCCCCTGTGAGTACTTTTGAAGATTCACATCACTGAGGACTGAGGTTGTCACAAATCCCCACAGAATTTAATAAAAACTGAAGTTTCTGAGCCATCAATTCTCACAATGAGAATAGAGGGGAACCAGTACCTGCCCGATGTCGTTGTGTCATATGGATAACGTTTTCCTTTTGAACTGAGAAACCGAAGCTCTGAGACATAGCCTGACCTGCTAAGACCCTCAGTGTGTTAGGGGCTAATATTTGGTCCAGAGCCCAGATCTCTGCACTTCTGGTCCATTCCCCACCCCCACCCCCAGTCCTCGTAGGCATGAAGTCTCTTTGTCCAAGACAAACAAAGGAAGACAGAGCCAGAATAAAGTCAACAACTTTACTAGAAATCACATGTCTCATAGGAAAAGGAAATGTAGCACCAGGTCAGGTTGTATGAAAATATATATATATATAAATTTGTCATGGTTGCTCTATTGACAACTAGGGCAGGCTCTCCCCGACATCAGGCGCAGCAGCTGCACTTGTCCGAGGCCCCTTTGCAGACACAGCCCTGGGCACACTTGGCACAGCCCACAGGGCAGCAAGAGCAGCAGCCTGGGGAAGAAAGGAGAGCGTGAAAGTCAGAGATAATATTACACGAAAACACCTTTCCCAACAGCAGACCTGCCACAGGCTCTTCCTCCAGGCCTAGAGGACTCTGACTTCAGGATAGAGAGCTGTCTTAAGAAATTTGCTCTGTGACAAAAGGAAAAGGTTGCTCGCCCCATGTGAGTACAGAATAGTCAGAGGGCCTTGGGGAGACAGTGACAGGGCCTCGGGACCAAGGAAAGGCCACCCCCAGAAGCATCCAATGAAGTGAGAAAGTATTCAGGGTCAGAGAGGAGGCAGACTAGTTACAGAGCTGGTCCCAGGAAGACCAGGAGTGCCCCGGGCTGCATCTGCAGCAAAGGACATGGCTCAGAGAAGCTACATATGGTCACCAAGTTCAGTATGAAGTCCTCAGGACTCTGGAGGGTTCACAAAGTGGCATCAGAGAAAGGAGACCTGGATTCTAGTCCCCGATCCATTCCTGACACTATTATGTGACTTCTATGCGCTCGGTTTACCAGTTTACCTTTCAGGAATGAGAGGTTGGGACTGAACAATCTCTATGGCTTGTATGGGTCTCAGTCTGTTTCAGTGCTGGGGGTGGGGGTGGGCACAGGACATGTAGGGAAGTGTGGTCAGTGTCCTGCTCCTGCCTGCTGAGCTCTGGGTCCCTCCTCAGCCCAGACCCCAAGTTCCCAGAGGAGGGCGCACACTCACTCTTCTTGCAGGAGGGGCATCTGCAGGCCTTGCAGGTGCAGGAGCCAGCGCAGCTGCAGGAGCCGCCTGCCAGGAAAGGAAAGGCCAGGGGTGAGCAGCGGGGAGGAGGAGCCACCGCAGCCGTCAGCAGAGCCCCTCCCCATCATCCTGAGTCCGGACCAGCTCTGGAGCTCCCAGTCCACTCAGGCGGATAGAGAAGACCCACCTCCTCTCTTCTGGTCCCAGGAAAGTAGGTTCCCTCCTGATTTACTCCCCAGGGAAGGCCCAGGCTCTAGACCCAGCCCAGGGTGACGGGGGTGGGGGTCAGGTCTGTGTCCTGGAGCCCAAGAGGCACCATGTCCCCACCTCCCATCAAGGCCCGGCAGCTCCAAGGCCTCCTCGCAGTGCTGGGTCCCGGTCGAGCTGTCCCCTGACCAGGTGGGTGAGGACAAAGATGAGCTGCAACCTCAGTACGTTCAATTCAACAAGAAGCGGGGATTTCCCCGGTGGTTAAGACTCCCCGCTGCCCCTACAGGGAGGCACGGGTACCACACTTGGTCGGGGAACTAAGATCCAGCACACCGTGCAAGACGACAAATTAAAAACCAAACAACAAAAAAAAAGGCAGGGGGGTGGCAAAGGCAGATAAACGGTCTCATAATCCTGACTAGGAAAAACCATTGGTCCAATGACAGGAGTCCCCTTGAGCACAAACTCCACATCCTCCCTTCTCTAGCTGCCGGGACCTTCTGTCCTATGCCTGGAAGCGCGCATCCTAGGGCTCAACGCCAGGGGACCCTTACCAGTGGGGCAGGAGCAGTTCGGGTCCATTTGGAGGAAAAGCGAGGTCCGAGGTCCAGAACAAGTGGCAAGCAGATCCGCTGGTCCGGTGGGAGGCGTGTTGGAGCCCAGGAGTCGAGCGCTATTATACCCACAGGAGGCGGGCCGGGCGCAGAGGGTCTGCCCCCGCCTGCACCCGCGCCGCCCGCTGCGCCCGGGCCGGGCAGTGAGCACCACGCGCGGCCGAGCGCAAGATTCCCGGAACGCGGCTGGGCTCCGTGCGCACCGAAACGCCTCCCTCCCGCTACTCGCCCCCAACGCGGAGGGACTTTGTCCCGAGTGACAGCGCTCCAGACTTCCTGCCCGCCCCTTCCCAGCTTTCCACGATGTGAGCAGCCATCGGTGTTTACGGGAACCCAGTCCCTGAGTCCTCGCAGTCTTCCCTGCCCCCGCAACTCTTGCCTTTGCTTTCACCCTTTCTCAGAGCTCATGTGCAACCCGAGCCTCGTGCTCACATCCCAGGCTTGGCTGGAGCCCCTGTGTCGTGTGCAGAGACCCGTGATGGACGTGAGCTTCACCACCAATCCCCCGAACCCCGCTTCCCTGATATTTCCTCCCACAGCCCCCACCCTGGACTTTGAACAGTCTCTAGTTTCTCCTGTAACAGCCCAGCAGCGAACTCAGCCTTCTGTCGCCCAGCCTTCCTTACATTCTCCACGACTGCATAGATGAATGGGCCAGGGAATCCACTGCCTAGTCAGTCCACCCGGATCCAGGATGGAGGTTCCCTAGTCATTGGTTGCCCCCTAAGGAAAGCATCCTTGTAAGTGATAGGCAGAGCTGGCCTTCAATAACGAAGTAAGACAGTGGGTATTTCCCTTTGAATAGTCCTGACAATTACATACCAGGGAGTCTGTGCCAAGCCTTGTTTCATCACTTTTCCTCTTTGAATTCTAACAGCTCAAGGGAAATACTACTTGGGAGCCTGTTTCCCAAAGGCAAAAAGTACATCCAGTACAAGGATGCTACTAATCCAAGGTCACAGTGCTGGGATGTGGTACCCCAAATGCTATTCCTGTCTCTTCTTAAGGAAAAGAGGCAGCGATGAAGCTTCCCTGTGGCCCAGAGCTATGTGTTCAGCTCTTCTCTACTGCCTTAGCTCAAGCATGGGTGCCGAAGTGGCATGAAAGGAATGCATATATGTCTTAGTGGCTACCGTCAATGTCTAGAAGTAAATTGATCTTCATATTTATAGCCTTAAAGAGTTTGCTTTTCATGTAAATAAATTTATATGTATATAAAACGTTAAGTAAAATCTTGGTTCAGGTAACAGCAGCAATCTTGGTTCAGTATTTTGTTAGGAGAACTCGGATTGTCTTGCTGATGGCTTAATATCCCTAGCGCCAGCCCCTTTTTGTTGGGAGAGGGGCATAACCTTCTTAGGGGAACTAGTCATCTGCTCCCATGTTTGATGAGAACAAGAGAGACACTCAGCTAGCGCACCAGCTCCAGCTTATTGGTCTGGGTGTAGAGAAATATATCCTATGCTTCAACTGATAATAATAATAGCTAATAGTACTACATTACTGACTGTGTGCCAGGTTTCATTCCAATTTCTTTGCAAATACTCAATTATTTAATCCTAAGAGCCAGACACTATTCTTTTGCCTTTTAAAGCAGAGGAGACTGAAGCACAAAGAGGCTGTGTCATATGGATGTGACACAGGTGGGACTGGCACTCATGCAGGCTGATTGCAGCCCCCTTGCCCTCACCCCCTACTGGGCACCATGACATCTCACAACGGGTGAGGACACGGAACACCTGGCATGGAAGGAGCAGTGGGAAAGCACTGAGCTGGCAGTCAGAACCCTCTGCATAGCTCTGTGACCTCTCTGGCCCTCAGTTTCCCATCTCTCCAGCCAGGACCATAACTGGACCATCTCTGGGGACCCTTGCAGCTCTGAAGAGGGAGAGGCAGGATTCAGCCTCCAGGGGCATCGTAACCAGCAGTGTGTGGCTAGGAGGTGAGACATCTGTAGTACAGGTTCAGTCTTCTGACTTCTGACTGTGTGTCCTTGGGCAGGTTGCTTAACCTCTCTGGAAGATGGCACAATGAGCCCAGCCCCTGCACATTTATTCTGGCATCAAATGACATGAAGGGTGGGAAAGTCTTCCCAGTCTGTCCTGACACTGTGTAGCATCTTATCCTATCGGTGTCATTGGAGGGCATCCCCACTCCCCCGGCACTCAGTCAGCAAATTTCCAACCCATTCCCAGCCTCAATCCTGGGGAATCCTCCCAAATCCATGAGCCATTTTCTAGGAGTTTGTTGGGGCCTCAATGGATTATCCATATATCCACAAAATTTCATGGATAAAGTGATTATAATGGCCACTTCTTAAAGCCATATCTAGGAATCACCACTATCCCATTTATGCCCCTGCCATTGAGATGTAATCTCCCTTACACACATGTGAAAATGGAGGCTCAGTCAGTATCAAATACATGCCCAAGTCAGACAGTGGCTAGGCAGTTGTGAACCAGGATACCTCACACCAAAACCCATCCCCTCTTCACAAAGGAACTCTGTGGGCAAGTGTGGTTCTGACTCCTAGGCCAAGTGACTTGTTTTATGGGTTTTTTTTTGTTTGTTTGTTTGTTTTGATTGTACTACAAATAGCAATACCCTGGAGTAGGAAGGGGAAACCTACTCCAGTATTCTTGCCTGGAAAATTCCATGGACCAAAGAGCCTGAGGGGAAAACAATTCATGGGATTGCAAAGAGTCAGACACACTGATCCACCTGAGCGCGCATGCACGCACACAACTTACATGAAGTGTTCTTTTACTATTAAAAGATTCCTGCATTAAAAATAATAATAATGGCAATACCCTCCGCAAATGGCCAGGGGCAGTGAGCTTTGATATAAATAACAAGTCACTGGCCTCCTCACTCCAGCCTAACGACCACCACCTCGCCCTCCAAACTGGGCAATAGCTATCACCCTGCGGACATGAAGTCCTTCACCTGGACCCAGTTCTCAGGTACACGTCCTCTTGCTGGGAAACAGCTGGGTGGTGACTCCTTCCACTTTCACAGTCACTTTGCTGCTTTCATGTAGCCAAGGGCTGGATTTTGAGACAGGGACAGATTTCAGCCTGCCCTAGGGAAGAACTCCCAAAGATTCTAAGCCTACTCACCACAGGAAGCTGGCAGCGGTGGTGGCTGTCCTATCAGTGACCCTGGGCAAGCCAAGGCTGATGTTCCCTGCGGGTGTGTGGGGGCAAGAGCTGCTTCAGGTGTGCATGGTCCACACAGTGGGGCATTGGTGAAGTGTTCCCAGGAGAGCTTATCCACGGCTTTGATGAACATATGTGTAGCATTTAAAACTTAAATTTTCTTATTGGTTCTTCATAGATTGATGAAATTCTCTGTATTGAATCTAACTAAAAACGTTTTTTTTCCCCCCACTGTGACCTCTAAAATTTTTTTTTAGTATATTTACCAAAGTTTAAATCTTTAGCATTAGAAAGTAAAAACTGGTCCTTCAGCAGTGTTTTAGAAGCAAGCCCTATCTAGAAGTAAAACAATTAGGATTCAGATTTCACCTGGTCTGAGTACTTTTGAAACCTACAAACCTAATAACGCTGAGGCCTGAACTTTGGTAGGGGAAGCCCAGAGAATGAAAATGAGAAATTGAGGAGTTTCCCCATCATCGACACTTAAAATAAGGAGGGCAGTGAGGACCTGTATGTGCCCAATGCCTTTATGTCACTTGAAGGATGTGTCCTGTCCCCTTTTACCTGAGAAGCCAAAGCTCAGAGAGGTAACCTGACCTGTTTAAGGTACTCAGTGTCTTAGGGGCAACTGGTTAGGTCCAGAACCCAAGTCTCTGCATTTCCACTCAAGACACACAAACAAAAACAGAAGCCAGAATAGAGTCAACAAGATTTATTACAATTCACATATTTTATAGAAAAAGGAATGTTGTATCGCATCAAGGTAGTGAGAAACAACTGTTAAATGCAAGTTTGTCCTGGTTGCTCTGTGGACACCTGGGGCAGGGTCTCCCCGACATCAGGCGCAGCAGCTGCACTTGTCCTAGGCCCCTTTGCAGATGCAGCCCTGGGCACACTTGGCACAGCCCACGGGGCAGCAAGAGCAGCAGCCTGGGGGAGTGAGAGTGAGCGACAACATTACGTGAAACCACCCTTCCCAACAGCAGGCCTGGCACAAGCTGACCCCAGGCCCTGAGGACCCTGACCTTAGGAAAGTATGCTCTATCCTAAGAAATTCATCTCTGACACTCTGAAAATTGCTCTGAGTTCAGGACAGGGCAGAAAGTCTAGAGACTGTGGTGGGGCCTTTAGGGGCAGTGAAAGGGCAGCTACCACTCCTCAAAGGGCTTCCCAGGTGGCACTAGTGGTAAAGAACCCTCCTGCCAATGCAGGAGATGTAAGAGATGTGGATTCGATCCCTGGGTGTGGAAGATCCCCTGGAGGAGGGCATGGCAACCCACTCCAGTATCCTTGACTGGAGAATCCCATGGACAGAGGAACCTGGAAGGCTATAGCACATTAGGGTCACAAAGAGACATGACTGAAGCGAATATACAGTGAAGTAAGCATGCACACACCCCTCAGAAACATACAGTGAAGTAAGGAAAGTGGTCAAGTTCAGAGAGGGGCAAACTGCTCCCACAGCTGTTCACCAGGGGTCAGGGAAGGACTGGGCTGCCTGTTCAGCAAAGGGCTGCACCCCCAGGGCAGAGACTCCGCACCTGGTCACCAAGTTCACGAATCTAAAGTGCCCAGGACACTGGAGGGTTCACAAGGTGACATCAGAGACAAGAGACCTGGGTTCTAGGTCTAGTTTCCATCCTTGACCCCATTCACTGACCTCTCTCAAACTTATTTAGCCATTCTAGAATGAGAAGTTGGAACAGAATCATCTCTCTGGCTCTTTCAGCTCAGATTCTGTTTCAGTGCTGGTGCAGGGGGAGGGGAGTGATGCAGGGAAGTCTGGTCAGTGTCCTGCTCCCTGCTGAGCTCCGGGTCCCTCCTCGGACTCAGCCCAGACCCCGGGTTCCCAGAGGAGGCCCCGCACTCACTCTCCTTGCAGGAGGGGCATCTGCAGGCCTTGCAGGTGTGGGAGCCAGCGCAGCTGCAGGAGCCGCCTGCCAGGAAGGAAAAGGCCAGGGGTGAGCAGCGGGGAGGAGGAGCCACGCAGCCGTCAGCAGGGCCCTCCCCCTCCTCCTGGGTCAGGACCAGCCCTGGGAGAGCTCCCCTCCACTCAGGCAGATGGAGAAGCCCCAGCTTCTTTTTTCTGGTCCCAAGAAAGTAGATCCCCTTTCCAGGGAAGGCCCCAGGCTCCAGACCCAGCCTAGGTTGACTGGGGCTGGGGGCCAGGTTTATGTCCTGAACCCCAAGAGGCACCTTGTCCCCTCCTGCCATCAAGGCCCGGCAGCTCCAAGGTCTCCGCCCAGCACCGGGTCCCGGTCTAGCTGTCCCCTGACCCCCTGGGTGAGGACAACAAGGACAGTCTTGAGCCTCAGGACTCTCCATTCAAAATTAGAGTCTGGGAATTCCCTGTGAGTCCAGTGGGGAGAAAGCACATGCTGGGTTAACTACAGAAGCTCACCCCAAATACTCCCTCTTCTAAACCCAGGGACGCTTCTTGATATTGGGGAGGGGACACCCGAAGTCCCAGAGCCAGGGATCCCTTACCAGTGGAGCAGGAGCAGTTGGGGTCCATTTGGAGACGAGGTGAGGCCTGTCTCTTATACACATCTAGATGTGTATAAGAGACAGGGGGAATGCTCTCTCGATCCTGGCTAGGAAGAAAGCACTTCTGGGTGAACCCTGGGCGTCCACTTTAGCTCAAATTCAAAATCCTCCGTCGTCTAACCCCACGGAACCTCTGTCTAGTGCCTTGTAAGGGGGGACCCTAGGCCCAGAGCCAGGGGTCGCTTACTAGTGGGGCAGGAGCAGTTGGGGTCCATTTAGAGCCGAGCTGAGACCAGGTGGCAAAAGCACGCGGCAAAGAAGAGACACCCGATCTGGTGAGAGGCGTGTCGAGTCGAGGAGCCCGCTCGCTGGGTTTGTAACCCGAGGAAACGGCCCGGGCGCAGAGGGCCCGCCCCGCCTGCACTCGCCCCGAGGCTCCGCGCCCGCGCCGCCCACAGCTCCCGGGGCCGGGCGGTGAGCCCCACGCGAGCCGAGCGCAAGAGTCTCCCGGTGCCCTTGGGGCCGCTGTGCACACGGAGGGCCGCCTTTGGCCCCGGCCCGCGGGGAGGGACAGTTTGCCGGGAGGTACGCAGTGTCCTAGCCTCCCTGCCCGCCCCCTCCCAATTTTCCCGAGGGCGGCAGCCACCCTGCTCCCGGCTTTTTCCGGGAACCCAGCCTCTGTGTTTTCGCCGTCTTCCCCGCCTCCGACCCCCGCGCTGTTCTCTTCGCGTTCGCCACTTACCGGAGCCAGTGTGCAACCCGAGTCTCGCGCTCACGTCCCAGGCAGGGCTGGAGCTGTGTGTCGTGTGCAGAGCCCCGTGGTGGATGTGACCTTCACCACCAAGGCCCCGACTCTCTCTTGCCCCACCGTTCCGTGTCCTGGTCCCCGCGAAGGGCCCTAGGCTGCGATTCTCTCTTAATATCCCCAGGATCAACTCACTCAGGCCTCTGCCTCCCATCCTTCCTTTTGTTCTCCACGACTGAATGGATGGATGGGCACGTTTTTCCGGGTGCTCTTGCCCTAAACTTTTCAGGGGTTTTCCTGAACCTAGCCAGTCCACCCCATTCCAGGATGGAGGTTCCGGAAGCATGATGACCCCAAGGAAGGGAAGATCATAGCTGTGACCTCTTGGATTTCAGTCTCCCATCTCTTCTGCCATTAGCACAACTAGCCTGTCTCTAAGGAGCCTGCCAGCTCTGAATAATGAGAGGCAGGGTTCAGCATAATATGACCTCATAATTATTCATCTTTGGCAAGTAGGTGAGAGAGATGTAGTACAGATTCAGACCTCTTGACTGCGATCTGTGTGCCCTTGGGCAGAACTCTGGGCAATTGGCACATCCCTCCATCCCCTGCAAGTTTACTCTGTAGATCAGGTGATATGAGGGTGGGCATTGCATTTGTGGTTGTCCAAGTGGTGTGGCAGCGTCATACCCAAGGGGGGCTGTCGCAGGGCATCCACACTCCCGCTGGCAATGGATTAGTACATTTCCAATCAAACTTTAACCTCCCACCTTTCCCCAAGAGCTTGTTAGGATTCAGCAAGATTCTGTCCCAGTAAAGTCACTGTTAACTGAAGGATCGTAATAGACACTGTTTATTAAGACCTAGTGAGGAGCTATGGAAAAGGCAATGGCAACCCACTCCAGTACTCCTCCCTGGCAAATCCCATGGACGGAGGAGCCTGGTAGGCTGCAGTCCATGGGGTCTCTAAGAGTCGGACACAACTGACTTCACTTTCACTTTTCACTTTCCAGCATTGGAGAAGGAAATGGCAACCCACTCCAGTGTTCTTGCCTGGAGAATCCCAGGGACAGGGGAGCCTGGTGGGCTGCCGTCTGTGGGGCTGCACAGAGTTGGACACGACTGAAGCGACTTAGCAGCAGCAGCAGCAGTGAGGAACTAGGCCACTCTCACTTAGTACCATGTAGAGATACAACCTCCTTTTAATAGGAAATGGAGACTTAGAGGATTTGAGAGACTCATTCAGGATATGGATTTGAGAGACTCATTTAGGATAGGGGGCTTCCCTGGTGGCTCAGACAGTAAAGTGTCTGTCTGCAATGCAGGAGACCCAGGTTCGATCCTGGGTCGGGAAGATCCCCTGGAGAAGGAAATGGCAACCCACTCCAGTACTCTTGCCTGGAAAGTCCCATGAACGGAGGAGCCTGGTAGGCTGCAGTCCATGGGGTTGCTAAGAGTCAGATATGAGTGAACAACGTCACTTTCATTCAGGATATGTGGCAGGAAGTGCCACTGCTTAAATGAACCAGCACACTGGGTCTAGAAATCTCCCCTTCACACAGGATACTTGTGGGTGAGTGTGGTCCTGACACTTGGACCATGTGACTTGTCTTTCTCTTTATCAAATAGCAAATCACTCCAAATATTGTCCGGGGGGGACTAGCCATGACCATCATTTACAAGTCACTCTGCACTTCTCTCCTTCCGGATAGACACAGCTACAGTTTCGTACCTGCAGAATGTGGTACTGTGCAGAATGTGCACAGGCAGACATGAAGTCCTTCATCAGGAACCAGTTTCCAGGTATACTCCCTCTTGCTGGGAAATGGCTGGGCATTACCTCCTAATTCCTAGCCACTTTGCTGCTTTCAAGTAGCCAAGGGCTGGATTTTGAAAGCAGAGTTCAGCCTGACCTAAAGGAACTTCCAAAGACTTACAGCCAACTCTGCACAGGGAGCTCTCAAGGGAAGCAGGTGTCCTGTCCCTGGCACGGGGCCAGGTGAGATGGATGGTCCCCGTGGGGATGTGGGGAGGGGCTACTCCAGGTATGGCTGGTCCACACAGTGGGGCACCAGCGTTTTCAGTGTTCAGCATACACCTTTGATGAACAAATGTGTAGTTTGTTTCTTTTTTAAACTGAACTATAGTTGATTTACAATATTGTGTTAG
This sequence comes from Cephalophus harveyi, assembly GCA_006410635.1. Classification (NCBI taxonomy): domain Eukaryota; kingdom Metazoa; phylum Chordata; class Mammalia; order Artiodactyla; family Bovidae; genus Cephalophus; species Cephalophus harveyi. The sequence continues at coordinate 1,045,056 of SJYT01000846.1, read as the reverse complement.
TATTGGGTGAACAAACATGTGGTTTTTACTTTTTAAATTTTTCTTGTATTACTGTTCCCCATGTATTTATTCAAATTTGTTGAATCAATAATTGGACTTTGTATTTTGTATCCTTGTAAATTTTTATTAGTAATTCACTTAATTTTATTTTGCCAACATTTAGGTTTGTGAAGATAGAAAATAGAAACCACAGCCAGAAAATTCACACTAGTCTTTCAGTGCAGGGAGTTTGAGAGTCCCAGGTAGGGATTTAGGTAACTAGGGGTGTGAGTCCAACTTCTTTAGAGTCTATCAAGCCTAAAATCTATGTGGAACTGAAGTTATTCAGGGCAATCAGAGGATGGAAAATGAAGCCACCAACCCTTGACATGAGAATGGAGGGGACCCTGAATCTGCTCAGCACACTTAGTTTATTGGGGCCTAACGCTTTGTTCTAGTACCCATGTCTCTACAGTTCTCATCCAGTCTCCTACACCAGCCCTGGAAAGCACAAAAGCCCTTATTCCAAATGCACAGAAAAGAAAACTGAATCAGAATAGTGTCAACAACTTTATTACCATTCACATATTTCCTAAGAAAGGGAATGTAGAGATCAAGTCAGAGTTGTATAAAAGTGCAGGTTGGCCCACGTTCCTCCACTGACACCTGGGAGCAGGCTCTACCCCACATCAGGCACAACAGCTGCACTTGTCCGAGGCTCCTTTGCAGATGCAGCCCTGGGCACACTTGGCACAGCCCACAGGGCAGCAGGAGCAGCAGCCTGAGGAGAGATGGAGGAAAGCAGGTGTCAGCGATGCATTTCCCAGGCACCTCTCTGCCCAACAGCAACCCTGCGGCAAAACCCTCAGACCCAGAGGACCCCGAGTGCAGAAAAGCATGCCCTAAGACAGCTTGGAGGACCTTTGGCATGAGTTCTACTAGGAATGGCTGCCTGGCTCCATCTAAGCCCAGGACAGGGCAGAAAGTTAGAAGCAGCAGTGACAGGTGGGTGCCCAGCAGCAAAAGAGGGCCAGTCTCCCAGAGCCATGCACTCAGAACCCACTCTGGGTTCCCTCCCTCCCCCTAGCTACAGCACTCCCCACCCACTCCCTCCCCGGGTTCCCAGAGGAGGCCCCGCACTCACTCTTCTTGCAGGAGGGGCATCTGCAGGCCTTGCAGGTGCAGGAGCCAGCGCAGCTGCAGGAGCCGCCTGCCAGGAAGGGAAAGGCCAGGGGTGAGCAGGGGGGAGGAGGAGCCACTGCCGACATCAGCCGGGCCCTCCCCCTCCTCCTGGGTCAGGACCAGCCCTGGGAGCTCCTCCCTTCGAGTTGACCCAGGGATTTCTGTCTTTCCCACGAGATGCCACAGGGCTGTGGAAGGAGCTGTCTCTTATACACACCCCCCGCCACCCCGCTTCTCTGCTCTTCGGTGCAAAGGGTACTGTCTTGTATTTACCCCCAAGGATGAGCCCAGGCTCCAGTGCCCATTCAGGAAGCCTGGGTCTGATGGCCCGGACCTTCTGTCTGAGCCCAGAAGAGGCAATATCTCCTCCCCAACCAGCCTAGGCAATACGGAGGCCTGGACAGAGCACTGGAGCCGACCCAGAGGCCCCGAGACACCTGGATGATGTGGGACCGGGCAGCCTTGAGCCTCAGACCTCTTGCCTCTGAAGCGGAAGACTAAGAGGAAGGGAACGCTCTAATGGAAGATGAAATCGCTAGTTTGGGGAGAAAGCACATGCTGGGTTAACTACAGAAGCTCACCCCAAATACTCCCTCTTCTAAACCCAGGGACGCTTCTTGATATTGGGGAGAGGACACCCGAAGTCCCAGAGCCAGGGGTCCCTTACCAGTGGAGCAGGAGCAGTTGGGGTCCATTTGGAGACGAGGTGAGGCCGTCCAAAGCAAGTGGCAAAGAAGAGCTACTTGGGCCGGTTTGGGACGTGTTGGAATCCAGGAACGCGCGGTTCAGTTTATACCCAGAGGAGGCGGCCCGGGCGCAGAGGCCCCGCCTCGGCCTTGCACTCCGCCCGCCCCGCTCGGCGGGTCCACGCGGTCCGCTCCGCTCCGCCCCGCTGGGCTGAGCGCACCTGGCGGCGCCCGCCGGGCGCAGGTTCAGCGAGCAAGACTTCGGTCCGTGCGCAGTGCTCGGACCGCCCCCTTTGGCACGAGAACTCGCGGAGGGAAGGGGTGCCGGGTTGCTCTCGGTGTCCCAGTTTCTCTGCCCGCCCCTTTCCAATTTTCCCGAGGTAGGATGCCACCTTTGTTTCAGGATCTTCCAAGAACCCAATCATCCGTCTTCGCCACCCCAACCTGCCCCCTCCAATACCCCTCGCCGCCCGTTCCTTTGTACTCAAGTTCTCAAGGTCGTCCTTTCCGGAGCCCGTGTGCAACCCCAGCCTGTGGTCACGTCCCTGCTGAAAGGAGGCGGTGGAAAAACCCGAACATTTCCTCCCCCAGTGCTCAGAAGGCCTTTGGCCCTATTTTTCTGTCTCAATTCAAGGCGGACACTGTGCCCCGGGAGCCTCCTTTGGGTATAAACGGAAATGGCCTCTGCTTCCATCCTTCCTCCACTCTCTAGTTCTGAAGGGATTATATGGGCACGTTTGTCTGGGTCCTTTGCGTATCTATACAGCCTAGCCAGCTCACCTCACTCCAGAAAAGATGTTCAGAAAGTGGGATGCATCCAGAGGAGGGATTTTTTTTTTAGGTGATATTCAGACCTAGCCTTCCATATCATTTTTTAATTGTTTCCCTTTCAATATTACTATTTGACAGCATTTTGTGTGTGTCACAGCTGGTTAATCTGCTTTTTTTTTTTTAAATCTTTCATCCCTCATAATGAATCTAAAGAGGAACACTATTATTTATGAGCCCATTAGGCTGATGGGAAGGGAAGTCACAGGATGTTAAGTAGCTTGCCCACAGAGAAAGGAATTAGAGCCACTGGATCTGAGTCCAGTCAGCTTCCCAAGGGAAGGAGAGGGTCAAGGATCAAGTTTTCCTTTGATGTGTCTTCAGTATCCAGTACTCTTGCCTAGAAAATCCCATGGACGGAGGAGCCTGGTAGGCTGCAGTCCATGGGGATGCTAAGAGTCAGACACAACTGACTTCCCTTTCCCTTTTCACTTTCATGCATTGGAGAAGGAAATGGCAACCCACTCCAATGTTCTTGCCTGGAGAATCCCAGGGACGGGGGAGCCTGGTGGGCTGCTGTCTATGGGGTCACACAGAGTCGGACACGACTGAAGTGACTTAGCAGCAGCGGCAGTCTTCAATATCAGTGTACTGCTTGAGATCTTTTAAAGAGAGATTAGGCCTCAAGCTTATCAACTCTCCAGGCTTGTGTCATGATTTTGTCCTCAAGGACCTAGACTGCCTTTTCCTTCTCCAAGACACCGCACTGGTCCAGTACATTGATGGTATGCTGATTGGAGCTAGTTGCAAAATATAGCAAGTACTCTAGGCTTATGGGTAAGACTGCAATGGCGCTAAGAAAGCCTATGTAACAGAGAAGATCCCTTAGGGCATCTCTTAGTACTTACCCTGCCCTGAGATTAAAGTCAGTGGGAAACTACTATAACAACCCAATCAAGACTGGACTGATAAAGGCCCGGACCCTTCAAAAATGAAGGTTTAGGGCCACCAGATCAAGAGCCACGACCAAATGAGGTACGCGCAGGGGGCAAAGTGAACACAGTGGGTAGAAGGTCTTTATAAACGTCAGCTGTGACCATATGACTGGTTCCAGAAACAGAACTGACAACTGTAACTGAGTACTTCATTAGTTTCTTACAAATATGCAATATATATAAATATGTAAATAATATAGCATATTTGTTGTTATTTGGTCACTAAGTTGTGTCCACGACCCCATGGACTGTAACCCGCCAGGCTCCTCTGGCCATGGGAATTTCCCAGGCAAGAATACTGGAGTGGGTTGCCATTTCCTTCTCCAGGGGGTCTTTCCTATCCAGGGATCAAACCTGCATCTCCTGCATTGGTAGGCAGATTCTCTATCCCTGAGCCACCAGGGAAGCGCATGTAATATGTATATAAATAGGTAAATATATATGTATATGGCAAATATCTTTGTTTTCTTCCCTCTTTTATTCCCTTCTCATATAACATAGAATGTATTGACTGTACATTGTTGTATTTATGTATTGTTAATATCACAGTATTTAAGTTACATGATAGCAAGTACAAAAGTGACCATCACCCAAGGACTTTGCATCCTCCTTTGAGGACAGTGTTATACATTTCCAGTTGTAGGTGAGGTAGTTGTGTTGTGTTAGACAGAAGTATGACCTTGTTATTGTCTTTGTTGGGAGATTAAGTATGGTTTAAGAAGTTGTATATTTTCACCCTGCTTATTTAACTTATATGCAGAGTACATCATGAGAAACGCTGGGCTGGAGGAAGCACAAGCTGGAATCAAGATTGCCAGGAGAAATATCAATAACCTCAGACATGCAGAAGACACCACCCTTATGGCAGAAAATGAAGAGGAACTAAAAAGCCTCTTGATGAAAGTCAAAAAGGAGAGTGAAAAAGTTGGCTTAAAGCTCAATATTCAGAAAATGAAGATCATGGCATCTGGTCCCATCCCTTCATGGGAAATAGATGGGGAAACAGTGGAAACAGTGTCAGACTTTATTTTTTGGGGGCTGCAAAATCACTGAAGATGGTGACTGCAGCCATGAAATTAAAAGACACTCCTTGGAAGGAAAGTTATGACCAACCTAGATAGCATATTCAAAAGCAGAGACATTTCTTTGCCAACAAAGGTCCATCTAGTCAAGGCTATGGTTTTTCCAGTAGTCATGTATGGATGTGAGAGTTGGACTGTAAAGAAACCTGAGTGCGGAAGAATTGACGCTTTTAAACTGTGGTGATGGAGAAGGCTCTTGAAAGTCCCTTGGACTGCAAGGAGATCCAGCCAGTCCATTCTAAAGGAGATCAGTCCTGGGTGTTCTTTGGAAGGACTGATGCTAAAGCTGAAACTCCAGTACTTGGCCACCTCATAGGAAGAGTTGACTCATTGGAAAAGACTCTGATGCTGGGAGGGATTGGGAGCAGGAGGAGAAGGGGACGACAGAGGATGAGATGGCTGGATGGCATCATTGACTCGATGGACATGAGTTTGGGTGAATTCCAGGGGTTGGTGATGAACAGGGAGGCCTGGCATGCTGCGGTTCATGGGGTCACAAGGAGTTGGACATGACTGAGCGACTGAACTGTACTGAACTGAAGAAGTTGTATGGGTGATGAGTGATGGTCTATAATGGTTAATTTTATGTGCCAACATGTCTAGGCTATCATACCAAGTTCTTGATGACACACGCTAGCCTGATGTTGCTGTGAATGTGTTTCTTTGTTTTTTTTTTTTTTGACATGATTAACATTTAAATCAATATACAGAAAAGCAGATTACTTTTCATAATGTAGAAGGCCTCATCCAGTCAGTGGAGGCCTTAGAGAAAAAATGAGGTCTCTTGAAAAGGAGAGAATTGGGCCTCCAGATGGCCTTTAAACTCAGGATTGCAACCAACATCAACTCCTACTGGAATTTCCAGGCTGCTGGCTGGTCCTGCACATTTCAGTCATGCCAGTTTCCACAGTTACATAAGCCAATTTCTTAAATCTGGCTCTCTCTCTCTCTATCTACATCCTACTGGTTCTGTTTCTCTGGAGATGCTGATACCAATATATTTTAAAACATATAAATCATTTAAATGTTAAGTAAAATACTGGTGCAAGTGTGGTAGCGGAAATCACAGGCAATGGTCTGTATGCACCATAAGGGCACAGACTGTTGTGCTCGGGGTTATAAACCCCCAGTGCTGGTCACAATTTTGTGAGAATCAGTGACTCTTTTTGGACCACGTGCTCAAGTGGTTGAAGACCACAGGAGATACACCTAGGCACACCAGCACTGCTTCTGTGTCTAGAGGGTACTTGAATAGCCACGATGTTATGAATAATAATGATAATGATAAATAGCTGACATTATAGACTGCTCACTGCATGCCAAGTACCATACTAAGTTTTTTACATGCGTTAGTTCTTTAATCTCCTGAGCCATAAGCTTTTGTTTAAAAAAATATTTATTTATTTGGCTGTGCCAGGTCATAATGGTTGCATGTAGGATTCAGTTCCCTCACCAGGAATTGAACCTGGGCCCCCTGCGCTGAGAGTGCAGTCTTAGCCACTGGACCACAAGGGCAGTCCCTGAGCCTCAAACAGTGGAGGAGACTGAGCCACAGAGAGCTAATGTCCTATGACACAGGTTGGATTGGTACTCTTGCAGGCTGACTGCAGCATTCTGCCCCCAGCCAGGCTCCTACACCCCAACTTCACATGACCAACAAGGATGCTAAAAGCTGGCACAGGGGCAGCAGTGGGAAGAGCACTGAGCAAGCAGCTCTGTGACCTCTCTGGAATTCAGTTTCCCATGTGTAAAGTCAGGAGCACATTCAGACCTTTTTGAAAGGTCCTTCGACCTCTGAATAGTGAGAGGCAGGGTTTAGCATTCAGTGACATCATGATCTACCAGGTGTGGCCAGGGGGTGAGATCAGCTGTAGTATAAGTTCAGGCCTCTGACCTGAGCTGTGTGTCCTTGGGCAGGTTACTTAGCCTCTCTGAAATTGGCACAGTCACTCCAGCCTGCACGTTTACGCTCTCACTGGTTCCTGTGCAGATCAGATGACATGGTTGGGAATGTGTCCAAACGCTGGGGCAGCATCTTGTCCTGGGGGTGCTCACTGGAGGTCATCCATACTCCCTTTAGCACCAGATCAGCAAATTTCCAATCCCATCCTTAACCTCTAGCCCAGAGTATTACTTCTAAACCAATGAGTCTTTCCCCAAGAGCTTGTTGGGAGCTGAAAGAATTCTCTCTCCACGAATGTCAGTGTGGATCTAGTGATCAGAATGGCCATTGTTTATTAAGCCAGGACACCATCATTTAATCCCCACATCAAGATATAATCTCCTTTTCACAAATGGGAAAATGGGGGCTTCCCTGGTGGCTCGTGGTAAAGAATCCCGCCTGCCAGTGCAGGTTTGATCCCTGACCCAGGAAGATTCCACAGGCCATGGAGCAGCTAAGCCCATGTGCCACAACTATCAAGCCTGTGCTCCACAAGAGAACCCGCTACACTGAGAAGACCATGCACCACCACTGGAGAGCAGCCCCAGCTCCACTAGAGAGGAACCCAGGCAGCAACAAAAACCCAGCGCAGCCGAAAAGAAAGAAATATGTATAAATATATATTTAATACAGAGAAGGCAATTGGAGAATGGAGACTCAGATGTTGAGTAACTTGCCCAGGGCTTACCACTTGTGGCAAAATAGGCTGTGAACTGCAACACCCATGCCCTCAGCACAGGCTGACGCCTGGGATCCCCTCTTTACCTAGAGCACCTGTGAACAAGTGTGGTCTTGACTTCAGGGCCACATGACTTGCCTTTCCCTTTTATTTGACATCAAATAGCAATTCTGCCCACAAGCAGCCAGGAGGGACTAACCGTTGGCATTAATTACAAGTCACTGGGCACCTCAGTCCTGCCTAACAAACACCACCACACCCTCCGAACTGCCAGCACCTAGCTCTGGCAGACACGAAATACTCTCATCTGGATCCAATTCTCAGGCATCCGCCCTTTTCATGGGAAATGGCTGGGTAATTCCCTCCGAATCCCTGGTTGCTTTGCTGTTTTCAGGTAGCCAAGGGCTGAATTTTGGAGGGACCGATTTCAGCCTGAGCAACGGAACAGCTTCCAAAGACTGAGCACCAAGCCCTAAGGGAGCCCTCAGGGCAGTGGGTCTATTGTGAGTGGCATTGGGCAAGTCAAGAGTCTGCTCCCTGTGTGGATGCCAGGGGTGGGAAGGCAGTGCTGTGCAAGGTGTGTGGGGTCCACACCCTGGGGCTGTTTTATGAAGTGTTTCCAGTTGCTCTTGGACACTTGATGAATGTATGCACAGCATTCCTTTTGGTTTTTTTCGACTGCACTTGGTCTTAGTTGCAGCATGCAAGATCTTTAGTTATGGCATGTGGGATCTAGGTACACCACCAGGGATGGAACCCGAGCCCCCTGCATTGGGATTGCAGTCTTAGCCACTGGACCAGGGAAGTTCCCCTGTGAAGTATTTTATTTATTATTATTTTTTTACTTTACAATACTGTATTGGTTTTGCCATACATCAACATGAATCTGCCACAGGTGTACATAAGTTCCCACTCCTGAACCCCCCTCCCACCTCCCTCCCCATACCATCCCTCTGGGTTATCCCAGTGCACCAGCCCTAAGTATCCTGTATCCTGCATCGAACCTAGACTGGCGATTTGTTTCTTGTATGATATTATACATGTTTCAATGCCATTCTCCCAAATCATCCCGCCCTCTCCCTCTCCCACAGAGTCAAAGTCTGTTCTGTGCATCTGCGTCTCTTTTGCTGTCTGTGAAGTATTTTAAAATCTGATTTTATTCTTCATATAGAGATTGAAATGATGTGTTGAATCTAAAAATACGGGCTTTGTGTTGTTCCTTTATGGCATTTTTATAGTAATTATTATTATTTTTACCAATGTTTAGATCTGTGATGGATGGGAAATAAAATATGTTCCTTCACCACAGGGATTTATTTTAGAAGCCCCATTTATATTCAAGCAGGTTTTAGTCACTTTCAAGCCTAAAACCCAAGAGGAACAGAAACTGAACAGGGAAACCATACAGAATGAAAATTCTAAATTGAGAAGCTTCCTGCCACCCACCCTTGACTTGAAAACAGAGAGGACCCCACATGTGCCCAGTGTCTTTGTAGCATCTGCCCTAAGGCACTTCCATTTTACAGAAGATGAAGCTCAGTGCCAAAATGTGGCTCGAACAAGGCACTAGGTTTGTCAGGGGTTAACATTTCCATCCAGAAACCAAGTCTCTGTACTTCTAGCCCAATCCCTCACCGAAGCCCTGGTCAAGTCAAAGAAAACAGTCAGAATAAAGCCAACCACTTTTATTATCATTCTTGTATTTTATAGGAAAAAAAAAAAAGAGGGATGTAACAAACGGGTCAGGTTGTATTTTTTAAAAAAAATGCAGGTTTGTACATGTTGTTCTATTTACACCGAGGAGCAGGCTCTCCCCGACTTCAGGCACAGCAGCTGCACTTGTCCGAGGCCCCTTTGCAGACGCAGCCCTGGGCACACTTGGCACAGCCCACGGGGCAGCAGGAGCAGCAGCCTGGGGGAGGGAAGGGGGCGGCGCTGATGAGCGTGAGGGACAGCGGATTAAGAAGGTTTCCCGCCCTTTTCGGTGGAGGCGCCACCTTCCCTGTGGAAGGGCACCCACTGCCCGACTTAAATTCCCCTCCAGCGGTGTAGGAGCTTCCCCGGTGGCTCAGACCGGAACGAATCCTCCTGCAAGGGCAGGGGGTGTGGTGCTGGGCGCGGGGAGTGCGGCGCGTGAGAAGTAGACAGAGAGGAAATTCTACTTACTCTTCTTGCAGGAGGCGCACTTGCAATCTTTGCATTTGCAGGAGCCGGCACACGTGCAGGATTCACCTGCCAGGAGAAAGATGCAAGAACGGTCCCTGGAGACCCGAACGCGGGCAGGCGGGCTAGCAGCCCGAGTTTGAGTCCCAGTTCCACAACCAATTCGTGGGAACCTGGGCGAGCCACAAACACGAATCGCCTTATCGGTCAATCGGGGTCTCCTAGTTGAACTCAGAGGAGAGGAGGGTACACGGAAACCTTATCGAAAGGGCAAACAGTGCCCTGAAAGTGAGTGATGAGGAGTCAGAGACTCTCTAGCTCTGCGATGGCCACCCAGCCCCAAACCAGAGGTCCTTACCCGCGGTGCAGGAGCAGTTGGGATCCATGGCAAGCTGAAGCGGAGGCTGAGGTCCGGAGACGGCTGAGCAAAGGATCGCGAAGATGTCGAAGGGGCGTGCTGGAGCGGAGCGGGCGGTGGGCTGCCTTTATAGCGGAAAGGAGCTGGGGCGAGTGCAAAAACCCTCCGGGGCCGGGCGCTGCCTGCACCCGCCCCGCGCTGAGTCACTGGCGGGCCGCGCGGCTCACCGAGCTGTGCACACGGGCCACCAGGCATCAGTTCCCAGAAGCCGCCCTACGTGCGCCGGGGCGATGGAGGGGAGGGCCGGGCGCAGAGCGGGGAGCACCGCGTGCAGGGCGGCCCGGGCCGTGCGCCGAGCCCGCTGCCCCTGCCCTCGGCGTGTCCAAAGTTTCCGCCACCGCCTGCCCCTCCCCCAGCTCTCCCGCCCCTCCCCTCCCCCGCCCCCTGCTCTGTACCCTGTGCTTGCCGGGCCTGAGTAGTTAGAGAGTTGATCCTGAGGATCCTGTTCAATTCAGTTCAGTTCAGTCGCACAGTCGTGTTCGACCTTTGCGACCCCGTGGACTGCAGCACTCCGTGCCTCCCTGTCCATCACCAACTCCCAGCGTTTACTCAAACTCATGTCCATCGAGTCAGTGATGCCATCCAGCTGGGGTGGAAAAAAAGGTTGGAACTCAGGACAGATTACAGAAAACTTTTTGTACCTGTCAAGACAAAAAATTTGTACATTCCTACTGAATCCATGGGATGATTATTGATGTTGTACTGTAGATGCCGTGGGGGAGTCAGTAAGCCTGTTATGTAGGAGCTCTCCTTTAATCCTCCATCAGCCCTGTGAGGTAAGGGCTAGTCATCATTCGCATTTTAGAGTATGGAGGCCCAGAGAGGTTAAGTAACTTTCCCAAGGTCACAGAGCTAGTAAGTGGCAGAGCATGGTGATTCAAATCAGTGGGCCCAACAGATGCTGAAGTCCCTCTAAGGGCAGACATCACCACCAGGGCAGACCAAAGATCAAGAAGCCACCAGCTTTGTGCTCAGGAAACTGAGAGTCATGCGGGCAGCCTCACTGGGGCATGGGGAAAAAGTAATACCAGGGTTGTGGCTAGGATGGGGGCAGGGGGAGCAGAGTTGGGAGACCCAGCCCAACCTGGGAGGAGATGGGCAAGCACCTTGGGCTTGAGGGAGAGAAAGCCCTCTCCAGGCAGGGGAGGAGGAAGGAGTTGTATGCCAGCACTTGGAAGAAGCAACCGGATGGAAAGATAGGACACTGGGAAGGGAAAACCCACAAGAAACTTCTTCCCCAGTGGATGCAGAGGGGAAGCAGGGAGGTGGTGTCCAAATTCCTCTCTGCGGAGACACATCCTGCTCCCTTGCTGGCACATGTCTGAATATTGAGCAACGGATCTTAGATCATCCTGTCCAGAGCGAGTCATCGGAGGACCAGGTTACTGGAAAGTTCCTGGCGGGCTTAGGGGATGCTATTTGCTGCAGTGGGGAGTTCAGTGAAGCAGTGGGCAGAGGACAGCTTGTCCTTGGAGCATTTACTGTAAAGTCCTGTGGAAATATCTTCACAGTTCAGCTCAAACATCTCTTCCCGTGGGGAGCCTGTCCTGACCCTAGCACCTAGGTCAGCTAGGTAGCTGACCTAGCCTGTGGAACATGCTGGTAAACAGCCTGTTCTTTTCCTTCCTGGTACTTCCTGTGTCTGTAATATGTTGGAACGTGTGTCATTCTGGGATCCGTGTCTGGGTCCCTCCACCCTTGCCTCCGCTGAAAACACCAAGAGAACTCACTGCCCCTGATATGTGTCTACGGCATTCAGCCCAGGGTCAAGTTTACGATAGGCACTTAATAAATATTTGTCAAATCAGTTAATGAGGGTAAATCCATCCATGTGTCCTCCCTTCCCAGCCTCCCTTCCCCCCAGCATTAGGGCTGATTACAAAATGAAAGTAAAAAAACCGTTTTCACCACTCTGGGACCTGTGTGGTCACTCAGAAATGCCAAGCAGGGCAGGAAAGTTGAACTGTCAGAAGGACTTAATTCTAACGCTCACTGCACCACTCACAGGCTAAGTGACCTTGGGGCTGTAATGGGCCGGGGCTCCCCACGCCCCACCCCGAGCATCAGTTTACTCATCTGTCAAATGACAAGATTGTACTAGAATTGGAGGCTCACATGCAAACACGCTCTGATTTGAGAGCCAAGGTCTCAGAAATCTCGCTGTCTGGAGGCCCCATGGACCACGAGCATGGAAGGGCCGCTGTTTGGGATGGTGGGTAGATTTTGTTGTTATTTACATGTGCATTACATTTGCATTATATGCAAAATTCCAGGTCTCTAATAAGCTGGATGGTCACTTGTCCACTCAGGGGAAACAGTCCGACGCTATGAGGAAGACAATAAAGCTTGTTTGGGCCCTAAAAAGTGTTGAATCAAGCCCTGGGTTTGGGCCATCTGTGTTGGCAGTAAAATTGGTTTTCAGGTCGAAGCTGTCTCGCTTGAGTCATTTTGACTCTGTGAGGGAAGGGATGACCAATCAACAAAGGTGAAGGGCAGCCCAGGCCCAGCTTTGCTCACCTCTGTACTCCTGAAAGCCTCATTGTGTTGGGGGGATGGGGTGGAGAGGAAGAGTGCCTGCCCTTCTGATGCCTGCCCTCCTCACGTGGTAGGAAGTGAAGAAAATGAAGCCAAGCAGTGTAAAATGAGGAGTGTTAAATGCAGATTTGGTGTGAGTCATCAGTGTGAGGCAATGGTGTGCCCTTAGCCTGCATTAATTGTACTATGCCATCTAGAAAGAAGCGTACTTCTACTGCTGAGTCATCCATTCATCTTTCCCCCATGACAACATCCTTAGCCTTCCTTTGTAGAATTGCTCTTTCCTACGCTTAGTCCATATGATTTGGATGGAGTAGGCCCCATCTGTGGGCTCTCAGGACATTCCCTCTTCCTGACCACAGTGATTGACTCTGATTGGGTCACGTAGTCATGAACCAGAGAGAATCAATGAAACTCCTGCTGGAAATGCTGGGAGAACAATAGATATTCTTTCCATCTAGACTTGAACCTAGAAGGATGTGAAGCTGAGCTTCTAAAGCCTTTGCTCCATGAGAAGGAGTCAAGAATAAGTTCATTGTAAAGGAGATGGAGCCTGATGATATCACTGGAGCACCTGGATCCAGCCAAGCCTGAAGCCACTGTGAGTCCAAAATTTCCTTTTTTTGTTTAAATCCTTTTGGAAATAAGATTCCTAACTGGCATAGTTTGGCAGACCACCCTGAGGGCTGTGTTCATGGCTGGACTTTAGTAGTCCAGAAGACAGTTAATAACAAAAATCCTAAGACTCAAAACCCCATCATGTGAGTAACAGCTGAGAGGGGTGGGTAGTTTCAGTCTGCAAGAAAACAGTTACCTTCAGATATGTGGACAGTGGTTGCTCCAATTATCTGTAGCTGTGCAATAAACCAGGCTTCCTTGGTGGCCTAGAGGGTAAAGAATCTGCCTGCAATGTAGGAGACCCAGGTTCTATCCCTGGGGTGGGAAGATCCCCTGGAGAAGGTAATAGCAACCTACTCCAGTATTCTTACCTGAATAATCCCGTGGACTGAAGTGCCTGGTGAGCTACAGTCCATGGAGTCGCAAAGAGTTGGACTCGACTGAGTGAGTAACTTTGATTTGTGCAACTAATCACCCAAAACTTTGCAAGTTAAGACAGAACCAATTTATTCTCTTTCTTGGTTTTGTGGGTCAGGGATTTGAGAAGAGCTCATTTGGGTGCTTCTTTTGTTTCGTGTGTCACTGTCTGAGGTCACTTGGTGGCATTCAGTCGGTGGATGGGCTGGTCTGGCGCCCACTCACGTTGTCTGGCACCCTCACAGACAGGGCTAGAGGGCTGAACTCTGCAGGAATTAGAGACCAGAGCTCCCTCTTGTGGTCTCTTCAGCATGTGGCCACAGGGCAATTAGGTTTCTTAGTTTGGCTCTGGGCACCAAGGGTGAAAGTCCCAAGGGACTGGAGCGGTATCTGTGAGTCTCTTAAGCCCTGAGCCCTGAAACTAGCACAGGTCACTTTCACCACATTTGATTGGTCAAGAAGCCACAGATTTGAGGGAAGAGGATGAAGACCCCAGGTCTTGATGGGAGGAATGAACGTTTGCAGTTATCTCCAATCTGCCCTAGTCGTCACAGGGCATAATATTGAGCACCTACTATGCATCAGAACACTCTGAGTTGACTTCACTTAGACCTCAGCTTAGTCTCTCCATTTTACAAACAAGCCGCTGAAGAGTTGTACAGTGGCCAGCTCTGGGTCACACAGCTGGAAGTGGCAGTGTGGGGATTTGAACCCAGGACTGTCTGACTCCACAACTACGTGTTTATGCCACACTGAAAAGAAGAAACTAGACTTGTGCTCTGTGGTCCCAAGGGCAGAACCAGGAATAAAGATTCTCTTCTGGGCAGGAAAAGGCCTCTTTGGCCATTAGAGCTGGCGATGACGAAGGGACGGCCTGGGGAGTTTCCTGTTACCAGGGAAGTAGGGACAGAGGCTGGTGGATTCTGACAGATTAGCTGGTGGGATAGAAACAATATATTTCTCGTGAGAAGATCGTCAACATTATGGAGGTGATGAACTGGCCTACCTCTACAAGGCCTTCCTTCAGATCACCGATGCCCTCTGTCACCACCGTCACATACCAACTTACCAAAGACACCTTCACATATATATATATATATATATATATATATATATATATATATATTAT
>SJYT01000846.1:1016342-1029454 GCA_006410635.1 Cephalophus harveyi | reverse complement strand
CTGGATGGCATCACTGACTCGATGGACCTGAGTTTGAGTGAACTCTGGAAGTTGGTGATGGACAGGGAGGCCTGGCGTGCTGTGATTCATGGGGTCGCAAGGAGTCGGACACGACTGAGCAACTGAATTGAACTGAAACACAGGACAGCAGGCTCAAAATGGAGTTGCTTATGCTAAGCTCCATGTCACCAGAGACTTTGACTCTCCAGAAATGGAATCTTTAACCATTCAGGAATCACCTGATCAGCACGAGTTGGGTAATCTTCATGAGAAAGCCGTGCCACCCCCTGAAGGAAAGTAACTGCAATAACCAACCAGCTTTTCTGCCTGGAAAAGACACACTTCCTTGTGTCTTGCTGGCTATAAAAGTCTTCCATTTTGTGCAGTTCCTCAGAGCTCCTATCTATCTGCTACATTCAATGCTGCCCAGTTTGAATAGGTATTTGCTCAAATCAACTCTTAAAAATGTTAATATGCCTCAGTTTATCTTTCAACAGACCACATACAAATTTTACCCCAAGCCCTATTGGCCCATCTGTAAAATGGGTAAAATAGTCATACCATTCTCCTAGAGTTGTATGGATCAAGTAAGATAGTGTCCTTAATAGAATTTTGCACAAGATAATCTCACATGTATTAATCTTTTTGATGTCTTATTTAAGAGAGTCACCCCCAGAAGTCCCTGGTGGTCCAGTGGTTAGGACTCTGTGCTTCCACTGCAGGGGACATGGGTTCCATCCTTGATAGGGAGCTATGATCTCACAAGCCATGGGGTGAGGCCTGGGGCGGGGGGGAAGTCATCTCCACTGCATAGTACTCAGCATGGTCCTGTTTTCCTCTTCCAAATTCTTTTATAGTTTTGATTTTGCTCCTGGATATTTAAGTCAATTGAAAATTATTTATCTGATAGGCACAGGGGTAGGCAGTTGTTTCAACACTTTTCACTAACTAGTGTAACTTTTCGCCGCTGAGTTAATCACTTCTTACTTGCAGCCGCACTGGGATCTATTTTTGAACCATCCTTTCTGTCCAATTGATCTATTCCCGAGCCGACACCAATTCCGAGAGCTTTAGAACAAGTCCTGCCATGGGCTTAGAGCAGAACTTTTTTGTTGTTTCAAAACAAAAAAGGCTTTTTGTACTGTTGGCTTTTCTTGTACTGTTTTTCTTTTCAAAACAGCCTATTAGGTTAAAAAAAAAGTCCTGGTGGACTTCTGAATGGACCATCCTGATGAAGTAACATGGAGGAAAACTGACATGTTTACAGCATTCCATTCTCTTAGCTGGGATATTTTTCTTTCCCAGGACTTTTTCATTTCCATTCAACCCAGGTAGACCAGAGTGTTCCCTTTCATCAAGAAATGCGCCACAACCACTGTGGATTAAAGCTCTCAGTACCCTACCTCCCCTTGAAGAAGGAAGGAGCTGGACACACATTGCCAGATGAGAAGGTTTGAAAAGGAGCGGAACAATCTGTTTAGGGAGACAGGCTATTCAGGGTGGTGACCTTGGAAACACAGAGGACAGTCTGCCAAGACAGGCCCCGGGGCCTCTTGGCCTCGCCTCTGAGGACTCTGAAAACAAGCAGCTTTGCAGGAGTGGCTAGACAATTGCAGGGCTTTGGGGCTGGAGGCTGGTTTTAACTTCCTCCAACCCCATTGGCTTCTCAGGTGGGTCAGTGGCAAAGAATCCACCTGCCATGCAGGAGATGCAGGTTTGATCCCTGAGTTGGGAAGTTCCTGTGGAAAGGCAAATGGCAACCCACCCCAGTATTCTTGCCTGGAAAATCCCATGGACAGAGGAGGCTGGCAGTCTACAGTCCACGGGGTCGCAGAATTGGACACGACTTAACGAAAACAGCAACAAGTCCCATTGTACAGATGCAGACTGTGAGGCTGAGAAGCAGAAAAAGAAACAGACCCCTATGTGTCTGGTCTCCCCTCTTTTCCCAGAGTTCAGCTTGACTTGGCAGGAGGGTCATGTGCCATCTGAAGGTGGGAGAATGTCCTCCCAGTCCCTAAAAGACCAGTGGCCAATCTCCTGGTTTTATCTTCCAACTGGGCAGTTCTTCTGATGAGGCTCCTTCCACCCCCCCCACCCCACCCCCACCCCTGCCTCACACGTTTCACACGGGACAGGGGGCACGTCCTCACTGGCAGCAGCTACACTTCTTCTCCTCAGCTTCGGCCCCCTCTCCATCTTTGCACACACAATCCTTGGCACATTTCTCACACTCTGCGGGGCAGCAGGAGCAGCAGCCTGCAGAGAAAATGGGGAACACCCAGTCTGATGGCCTGTCCTCCCCCACCTGTCCCCATCAAAAGGAAGGGGGGAAAGGCGGGGTGCCAGAGGTCACTGCCCCCCACTTCCTAGTCTTACACCTGGGTTGACTCAGCATCTCTGGTGTGTCAGCTACACACTGGGCTCCCATGGGGGAAGGGTACCCAGTAACTAGCCCACAGCCCCATCTATGAGCCCAGGAGCCCTGGGGACGGTGGAGTGAGCCCGACACTAGGGGGAACCAGGCCTTAAGGAGAAAACATCCAGGGGAAATGACCTTGAAGGACGAACCTGCAGGGGCAGATACGGTGCAAGTGTAGGGGTCAGGAGACTCGTGGAGGGCGTATGCCTAGTGTAATTCGCAAACAAGGGTGCCTTTCCCCTGCGTATTGCACTGCTTTGGGGGAGATTCAGGGGAGGTAAAATTGAGGGGATCCACAAAGGCCAAGAGGGCCCAAGGGACTCCAACTCCAGAGCTAACCCCCGGCCTCACTAATGTATCCCCAGGCGCTGGAGATCTGGAGGGGAGTGGTGGGCTCAGGAGAGCAGTTCTGCATCCTAACTGCCCATTAGAACCTTCCGGGAATCCACAAACAATTGCCTCGGCCCGAGGTAACAATCACTGAAGGAGGGCCTGCAACTGAGTCTTCAGGCCTCTGGGTGGTTCTGTTCCCGTTAGAGTCAACGCAGTGTCACAGCCGGCCGAGGGGCCGCTCCGTGCCTACGTGGACAGGCGTGATGCTCAGGGGAGGACCGGTAGGGGGGGCGCGCAGAGGGGTCCCCGCACTCACTCTTCTTGCTGGAGGCACACGTGCAGCCCTCGCACTTGCAGGAGTCAGAGCAGGTGCAGGAGCCGCCTGGGGGAGGGGGGCACAAGAAGGGTTAGAACTCGGGGTGGGGCCAGGCCTAAAATGAGATGGGGTACCCAGCCTCAATGCCCTTTGGGATATAACCATGCCCATCTTTCAAGAGATTCAAAATGGGAAATAAGGGTCCCTTCCCCCAAACGTCCTTGAGCAAAGGCGTAGGGTTCTTTGCAAGTAAAGGGGCGCGCGGTGCCGCAGGGCGGGGGCGGGGGCTCACCAGTAGGGCAGGGGCAGGTCTCAGGGTCCATGCCGGAGAGGAGCGACCACCGAAGGATGCTTCTAGGGCAATTGGATGTACTGGCGGCAGCAGGTGGCGAGGCTTTTATAGCCCCAAGCGGGGGCGCGTTGGCACAGCCCTCTAGGCGCGCGCGCCTCCTCTCCCCATCCGGGAGCACAAGTCGGCGCGGAGGCGCGCATTGCGGCAGCGCTCCCCGCACCCCTGCCGTGTGTCCCGCGCCGCGTGCACGGTCGGGGCGCTCCCCCCACCCGACCCCGCTGCCGTGTGCACAGTCGGGTGCGCGCGCAGTCACGTACTTCCCACCGTGTGCACAGGGAACACTCCCCGCCCGCCGGTCCGCCCTTGTCCGCCGCTGCAGCCGCCTCCCCGCAGAAAGTGCTCACTTCCTGCCTCTGAAGGCGGAGGGAGAGCAAAAGGCTTTCCTATTTCCCAGCCCTTTCCTGCTTCTCATCCTCTCCACCGCCGTTATCCCTTACTCTGGGATTCCCAGGGTGCGCTGAGCCATTCCGCTGTTCCAGGACTCCGTCCCTGTCTGATGGGGAGAGAACACACCCCGCCCCCACCCAAGGGCCCTCACAAACCGTCTTGGGAAGGACCTGCTCTGGGAGCCCTGCAGCACAGGACTGGGGTGACCAGCGGGAGTTTGGGGGGGAGGGGTGGTGATGCTAGGTGGCTGCATCTCAGCTTCGGAGGGAAGCCTCTCTCCTTTTATCTGTTCCTCCTGCTGAGTTTCTCAGGGACCCTTGCGCGTGTGGTTGGCTGAAAACTGGCCGCTCAAGAGATACCAATATCAAATCCTAGAATCTGTGGTTATTACTTTATTTGGAAAGGAGGGCTTTGCAGATGTAATTAAATTAAGAATCTTGAGATGAGATCATCCTGGATGATCCACATAGGCCCTAAATCCAGTGATGAGCATGCTTAGAAGGTCCACAGGAAAGAGAAGAGGAGGGGGCGATGTGACCATGGGAGCAGAGACTGGAGTGATGGGCCAGCAGCCCCGGAAGCTGGACACAGAACAGTTCATGTCCTTTGTTATAAGACTGTGTCCTCACTCAGCAAGTCAGGAGACTGAATCCCTAGGAAATGGAGGAGCAAAGGACAGCATTAGACAACTGGCTGAGGGTTAAAGAAGGAGGAGAAAGGGCTGCTGATGGTGTTTCAGAAAGGGCAGCCACTTGGTGACCTATCCCCCGCCCCTGCCCGGAACACGGGGAGGCCTCACTTCGGCTTGTAGTGTAAGCACCTTTCACAGGGTTGTGTTGGGCCTCACAGGGGCAAGGCTCATCTAGAGACAGTAAACAAAACAAAATTTTTCCCAGGAACCCTGCATTAAGGGGCTTCCCCGGTGGCTCAGCAGTTAAAGAATCTGCCTGCAATACAGGAGACATGGGTTCAATCCCTAGGTTGGGAAGATCCCCTAGAGGAGGAAATGGCAATCCACTCCAGTATTCTTGCCTGGAAAATCCCATGGGCAGAGGAGCCTGTTGGGCTGCAGTCAGTTCAGTTCAGTTCAGTTGCTCAGTCGTGTCAGACTCTTTGTGACCCCATGGACTGCAGCATGCCAGGCTTCCCTGTCTCTCATCAACACCCAGAGCTTGCTCAAACTCATGTCCATAGAGTTGGTGATGCCATCCAACCATCTCATCCTCTGTCATCCCCTTCTCCTCCTGCCTTCAATCTTTCCTAGCATCAGGATCCTTTCCAGTGAGTCCATTCTTTGCATCAGGTGGCAAAGTATTGGAGTTTCAGCTTCAGCATCATTCCTTCCAATGAATATTTAGGACTAATTTCCTTTAGGATTAACTGGTTTGATCTCCTTGCAGTTCAAGGGACTCTCAAGAGTCTTCTCCAACACCACAGTTCAAAAGCATCAATTCTTCAGCACTCAGCTTTCTTCACAGTCCAGCTCTCACATCCATACATGACTACTGGAAAAACCATAGCTTTGACTAGATGGACCTTTGTTGGCAAAATAATGTCTCTGCTTTTTAATATGCTATCTAGAGCACCCCACTCCAGTACTCTTGCCTGGAGAATCCCATGGATGGAGGAGCCTGGTGTGCTGCAGTCCATGGGGTCGATAAGAGTCGGACACGACTGAGTGACTTCACTTTCACTTTTCACTTCCATGCATTGGAGAAGGAAATGGCACCCCACTCCAGTGTTCTTGCCTGGGGAATCCCAGGGATAGGGGAGCCTGGTGGGCTGCCGTCTATGGGGTCACATAGAGTCGGACACGACTGAAGTGACTTAGCAGCAGCAGCAGCAGGTTGGTCATAGCTTTTTTTCCAAGGAGCAGGCGTGTTTTAATTTCATGGCTGCAGTCACCATCTACAGTAGTTTTGGAGCCCAAGAAAATAAAGTCTGTCACTGTTTCCATCCATTTGCCATGAAGTGATGGAACTGGATGCTATGATCTTAGTTTTCTGAATGTTGAGTTTTAAGCCAACTTTTTCCGCTCTCCTCTTTCACTTTCATGCATTCCATGGATGCTACAGTCATGGGATTGCAAAGAGTTGGACTTGATTTAGTGACTACACAACAACAACCTGTTGCCTCCTAAAGAATGGAAGTGCCCCACAAGTCCTCCCAAAGAGACCTGATCACCTCTCACACCCAACTTCCACTTTTTAAAAAAGAAATACTGGGATAGGCTGGCACCTGGGACTCTCTACCAGAGTGCTTGCCCTGGACAAATGTCTCTTCATTTACAAAGAAACTGTGTGAAAGTATAAATAACCATGCATGCACAGTTGAGGCAATTAGGAACAATGAGATACAGGAGGGCCACAAACTGCCTGCCATTTTGGAGGTGCCCAGAGCAGATGCCCTGGAGGAGGGCTTAACCCACTCTAGGATTCTTGCCTGGAGAATCTCATGGACAGAACAGCCTGGTGGGCTAAAGTCCATGGGGTCGAAAAGAGTCAGACACGACTGAAACAACCCCGCACACAGCAAAATCAGGGTACTGTGCATGGTCCCTGCGCACAGCACACCTAAGGCACCCCTCTGGCCCAACCAGAGCCGCCCCTAACTTCATCCATTTAAAGAACCAGCCCACCTCCTGGGAGAACGAGCAAGGACACCCGTTTCTTATTCTCACTACCTCATGCTGCAGCCTGAACCCAATAAAGCCTTGCGTGGCCTCTTATCAATTTCTCTTGATTAAAGGGTCAATACCTGTGGAAGATCTGCAGCCCTCCCACTTTGGAGATGGTCCTGAGGCTGCTTCCCAGGAAGATGGAGCGATGGAGACTCGCTGGGAAAGACCAGGCCCTACTCCGCTCCCCGCTGGCAAAGCTGAGCCTCTTTTAAATCGGAGCTGGACAAGCACTTGAAAATGTTGGTTGGAAACTCTGCACCCTCAAAATATTAGCTTCCAGGGGGCCTCCAAATGGCCTCAGACAAGGAGTGAGCTAAGCTTTCTCCAGGCTTTGCATGTGTTGGCTCATGAGTCTTCAGTTTCAATAAAGTTTAAGGAAGAGGAAAAAGAAGGAAGAAAAAAAAGTTCAAAGAGGAGACACTATCATCTCCTATCTGGACATGACTTAGTGACCAAACAACAACCCCAAGGTATTTAACGTGAAGCCCAGGTGTCTTCTCAACAGTGAATGAGTGAAGTCGCTCAGTTGTGTCTGACTCTTAGCGACGCCATGGACTGTAGCCCACCAGGCTCCTCGGTCCATGGGATTCTCCAGGCAAGAGTACTGGAGTGGGTTGCTATTTCCTTCTCCAGGGGATCTTCCCAACCCAGGGATCGAACCCGGGTCTCCCGCATTGCGGGCAGATGCTTTACCATCTGAGCCACCAGGGAAGACTCTCAACAGTGGCTTCAGGCAATTTCAATTGAAGAGCTCACCACCTCGAGCTCTCCTGTTTGTTTCCTGTTCGTTTTCATTTTGCCTAAGGGCACTCGGGCCTTAGACTTCTCTGGCCTGGGCCCTAACCTTGACAGTACTCAAGGTCTCCCTATCTGGAAGTTTTAGTACCAGGTTAGGTGTGCAACCTAACATTCAAGCCAAGCTGTCTGCCTGCTGTTTCCCCTTGGACTGCTCAGATTTCCTCAGAATTGAGGTTTCAGAGCTAGGAGAACCATCTCTTACCCTGAGGGCTAATCTTGTTAACCTGACTGGGCTCAGAGATGTCCAGAAAGCTGATTAAATGTTATTCCTGAGCTGTCTGTGACGTTGTTTCCAGAAGAGATTAGCATTTGCATCAGAAGACTGAGTAAAGATAACCTTTACCATTGTGGGTGGACATCATCCAATCTAATGAGGGTCGAGGTAGAACAAAGAAGTAGAGGAAGGGTGAATTTGCTCTCTGCCTCATCTCAGACATCCATTTTCTCCTGCCCTTGGCCTCCTGGTTCTCGGGCCTTTGAACTTGGACTGGGACCATAGGCTTCTCCATTCCCAGCCTTCCAGACTCGGATTGAATTTCACCATTGGCTTTACTGGATCTCCAGCCTGCAGATGGCAGATGTTGGGACATTTCAGCCTCCATAATTCGGTAAGTTAATTTCTAAAATGAGTCACTCTGTATGTGTACATTGCCTACGGTTCTGTTTCTCTGTAGTCTTAATATATCACCCACACCCAAGGGTTGCCAGGATTTTGAGAGATCTGAAAGCCACAACATTCTTCTGAAACACCCTCCTGCCCACCCCTACCTGCCAATTCTTTACAGGATAGGCTTCTCATCCTTCTTTCTCAGCTTCTGTGACCTCCAAAGAGCATTTCATGTAGGTGTGTCACTCCAGAAGGTTCCCCATCACCTCACCTTCATTTCCCTCTGACCCCTTGTTAATGATCAGTGTAAATTTATTTTGTTTGTGTTCCCTATGCCTGTGATGCTCCTTCCCCAGATATCCACATGGCTCGCTCCCTTCTTTCTTTTCTTCTAATCTCAAATCTTGCTGCCTCCATGAAGCTCAAATCTTGATCGCTTCCGTGATCACCTTGTTTAAAATGGCAACATGTACCTCAATCCCCCATACTTTGCTCTGTCTTTTCTTTTTTCATAGCATTTAACACCTCTTAGTGAACTAAATAATTCATTTGTGAAGGTTATTGCTATCTAAACCCTGCTAAAGTTTAATCACTGTAATCTGATGAATTCATTTCTTTTGTTTGTGGATATATAAAGTGCCTGGAACAGTGTCCTGTACATCGGAGACATTCAGGAGATATTTACTGAATAAATGAATGAGTGGCTCTGAAGTCAAGCTGTTGCCTTTGTTACCGAAAGATTCTTTTTTTTTTTTTTTTACCGAAAAGTTCTTAACCTCCTCAGTCAATAGAAATTGATGAGACCAGACAAAAAATTTAGGCAAGGCTTTTTAGGGTTCCTGCTGCAGCAGTGGGGAGCAATAACAAGTGACAGATTCCCAAGCTTACTCCCTGAGAGGGGGCAAGCTGGTTCCTCCTATGGGGTGAGGGTAGGAGGGGATCCATATGTCGGGCCAAAGGGATGGCCTAGGTGGTCTGCCTTTGATGGTGCTGTGTGGGTTTTTGGTCTTTTTTTCTTTGTTTTATTTTCATTTTTATTTAATAATTTTTGGCTGTGCTGGGTCTTTATTGTTGTGCCTTGATTTTCTCTAATTGTGATGAGCGGGGGCTACTCTCTAGTTGCGGTGTGTGGGCTTCTCATTGTGGTGGCTTCTCTTGTTGGAGAACACAGGCTGTAGGGTGTGTGAGCTTCAGTAATTATGGCTCATGGGCTTCAGTTCAGTTCAGTCGCTCAGTCATGTCCGACTCTTTGCAACCCCATGAATCGCAGCACGTCAGGCCTCCCTGTTCATTACCGTCTCTCAGAGTTCACTCAGACTCACGACCATCGAGTCCATGATGCCATCCAGCCATCTCATCCTCGGTCGTCCCCTTCTCCTCCTGCCCCCAATCCCTCCCAGCATCAGAGTCTTTTCCAATGAGTCAACTCTTCTCATGAGGTGGCCAAAGTGTTGCCCCTTAGTTGCATGTGGGATCTTCCTAGACCAAGGATCAAACCCATGTTGCTCTCGTTGGCTGGTGGACTCTTAACCACTGGACCACCAGGCAAGTCGCTGGTTTTTTGTCTTGTATCTTGTTCATAATTTGCCCCAATTGCATACACAGGCATTTATTTTTAGTCTCTTATAGTTGACTTGTATCTTGTTGCTTAAAGATGTTGACTGTGTACAAGCACTGCAGCAAAGGGTCCCAGGTGCCAGCCCGTCTCAGGTCACAATCTGACTCTGAC
Organism: Cephalophus harveyi; assembly: GCA_006410635.1. Taxonomy (NCBI): domain Eukaryota; kingdom Metazoa; phylum Chordata; class Mammalia; order Artiodactyla; family Bovidae; genus Cephalophus; species Cephalophus harveyi. The sequence goes on along the minus strand of SJYT01000846.1, from coordinate 1,019,830 downwards.
ACTGACTAGTAAGGTGACAAGTGACGAACAAGTTGCTAACATTTCTGTGTCTTGGGTTGCTTAAGGGTAAAATGGTAACAGTTTTTTCAGCAGCTTAAATTGGGAGGCACTTGGAAAGCTTTCCGAGTAGGGCCTTAACTATGTTGGCTCTTTCTGTTTGCAAATAAGTCTGAGACTCTTGAGGTTAAGTGAGGACTCTACAGGAGCCTGGGATCCCTAGAGCTCCTAGCTGACACCCAGCTCCATTGTTAGCCTCAGTTCTGGGCTTCCCAAATGGCAGCTCCCTCTGATTGACATGGGTTTACAGGCGTTGGCTTGGACCAGCTGAGTCACAGATATCAATCCTCACCCTGAGCCCTGCACCCAGTCCCAGTGCCTCCTGGGAGAAGGGAGTGCACAGAGATACTTTTCTTTTAAATGAGATTGGAGCCAGGAGGAAGGATCAGATGGGTTGAGGGGTGAAGATCACTTAGGATCACACCAACTAATGGATGGAAAATCCCCAGGTGATCTCAGAAACAAGCCCAACAAGTCCCACCCCTGGCTGAAATTGGTTCAGTGCAGTATTAAGACTGTTGCATTGGTCTCTTAAAGAGTTTCCCAATTTATTATCCTGGGACTGAAAGTTGGCCAAGAGTTTAGGAGCCTGAGTAAACAGCAGTGTACCCAAAAGAGGTTGCAACATGCTTATTGCAAAGAAAGTCATTTTTTGGAGAGGTTCAATTCAGGATTGAACCCAGGTCTCCCGCATTGCAGGCAGANTTAAAGAGTTTCCCAATTTATTATCCTGGGACTGAAAGTTGGCCAAGAGTTTAGGAGCCTGAGTAAACAGCAGTGTACCCAAAAGAGGTTGCAACATGCTTATTGCAAAGAAAGTCATTTTTTGGAGAGGTTCAATTCAGGATTGAACCCAGGTCTCCCGCATTGCAGGCAGATGCTTTACCATCTGAGCCACCAGGGAAGCCCAGAGTAATTATTAAAAGAGTAATATTGTTCACAGGGGCAGCTGAAGCAGAGGAATGGGCTCTGGTCTAAGAGCCCCATGGTTCCTAGTTCCAGCTCTTTAAAAAACTAGCTTTCTGAACTCAAGGAAATCTCTCCCCAGTTTTCACATAGTTTGACCAGATAACTGCTGGTGACTAATATGGATAATGTTCACCATTTGCTGGGTCTTTACTATGTATTTTGAGTACCATGTGTTTTATAGATATGTTCTTTTATGTCATATTTTAGATTCCACATCTAAGTGATATGTTATTTGCATTTCTCTGGCTTACTTCACTTACTATGGTAATCCCTAGGTCCGTCCATGTGGCTGCAAATGGCATTATTTCATTCTTTTTAATGGATGAGTAGTATTCCATTGTGTGTGTGTGTGTATGTGTTATATATCACATCTTTTTTATCCATTCATCTGTTAATGAGCATTTAGGTCTTGGCTATTATAAACAGAGCTTCTATGAACATGGGGGTGAATGTATCTTTTCAAATTATGGTTTTGTCTGGACATATGTCCAGGTGTGGAATTGCTAGATCATATGGTGACTCTAGTTTTTTGAGGAACCTCCATATTGCTTTCCATGGTGGCTGCCCTAATTTACATCCCCACTGAAAATATAAGAGGGTTCCCTTTTCTCCACACCCTCTCCAGCACAATAAGTGAGATTCTTCGTGCCGGTCACCTCACACTTGATAGATAGCTGCTCACTAACCAGTGCTCAGTGAACCCTTCTCTGTTCAGGAATCTTCCAGGATCTGGAACTAGCAAATGATGGATGCCAGTTCCCTTTCACCTGCTTCTCCTTTCTCTTCATGGTCTGCCCCCTACCTACCCTGGCAACCAAATGTAGTCCATGCTAACCCCAAAATGTGCCCCAAGCTCTCCTGCTTCCATGCTTCTGCTCATACTTTTGCCGCTTCCTGGAATTTCCTGCCCATGATTTCTACCTGTTTAAAATCCTATGTAACCTTCAAAGCTACCTCTTTCAGGAAGTCTTCACACTTGTCTACAACCAAATGTAATTGCCCTCTTTAGAACTTCTCCAGGGGTTTGTCTGGATACTTTCTGCCCCATAGAAGGGTACAAGGTAGTCTGATAGTCTCCCCAGTGGACTCTGAGGTCTCAGAAGGCTGAAGCTGGAAGAAGTGATTCCTTCCTCTCTCCTTGATTCTGTGCCTAGCAAAGCTCCCTGTACACCTGAAATGTCCTTTGATTGTTGAGTGAATAAATCAACGTGAGAACTGAGAGCACCCAACTTTGGACTCACTCTTTTTGTGGAACACCTTTGAAGGCTGGGTGAGGAAAAGAGGTTGATTTAAGTATGTATTATTGACGTTATTCTGTGATTCCCAGCATCTTCCTTTGCCTAATGAGTCATTTAGTGGTGAACCCTTTCATATTGCAAATATTTATTGAGCAGACACGAAGGTGAGTGGAACAGTGTGTTTCTTCTCCAAGAACCCACAGTCTGGGTGAGGAGGCATTTAATAATAAAAATCAACACACAGTAAGATGAGCACAATTTTATTAACCAGTCCCCAAGTCTGAAACATTTTTGTTGTTTTCAAATTTTCACTGTTATACTTCATACTGTGATAAACATCTTGGCATCTTCTGTGTGTGTCCATTCATAATTTTTTTCTTAAGACACTACATTCCTTGAAGTAGAATTTCTGGCTCAAAGGACACATTTTTTCCTTTTCAAACGGTATTTGTTTAAAAAATGCTACTTCAGTAAATTTTGGAAATTTCAGAGTAATAGAAAAGTGGAAAAGTAAAGAATTTCATCTATGATCTGAACACAACCACTGTTGATATTTTAGTATAGTTCGTTTCCATATTTGGTATGTTTTTCTTTTTCAAAAAAAAATCCTGCATAATGAATTGTAGCCTAATATTTAAGATTGTGACTGTAATCATTTCCTGTGTTTTTGCATTTTTAATGGGTTGTATCCTCTTGTGTGCACAGACTATGGCTTATTTGAGCAACTTCATGGAATTGAAGTTATTTCCAGTTTTTCATAATTGTAAATAGTGAAAATAAAACTTCCTATGAGTGAGTGAAGTTGTGTTTTTTTTCCCCTGAATTTGCAGTGAACTCTTAGAATAGATTTCCAGAAGTGAACCCACTGGGGCAAATGGGTAAAATGATTTTATGGTTCTTTGACATATCAATATATTGCCAAATTATTCTTTAATTTTTTTAAATTTTTTATTTTACATTGAAGTACAGTCGATTAACAATGTTGTGATAGCTTCAGGTGGAAAGCAAATACATATACATGTATCCATTCTCCCCCAAACTCCCCTCTCTTCCAAGCTGCCACATACTTTTGAGCAGAGTTCCCTGTGTATACAGTTGTTGTTTTAAGTCACTAAGTCGTGTCTGACTCTACCCCACGGACGGTAGACCACCAGGCTCCTTTGTCCATGGGATTTCCCAGGCAAGAATACTAGAGTGGGTTGCCAGTTCTGTCCTTGTTATTGC
>SJYT01000846.1:958411-999442 GCA_006410635.1 Cephalophus harveyi | reverse complement strand
GATTCATGGGGTTGCAAAGAGTCGGACACGACTGAGCGACTGAACTGAACTGAACCAAAAAGCAAAGATTAAAAATCTAGAGTAGAGGTTGGATTCTCAAAAATACAATATTAAAGAAAAGAAGAAAAGAAAAAAAAAGTCATAAAAATTATTTTAAAAAATATATATATGAAATTTGCTTTAAAAAACAGGTCTTTTTTTTTTTCCAAAGTAATAGTGGGTTATAAAAGTGAAAATCAGAAGAGTAATAGAGGACTTAAAATTTTTTTTTAATTAAAAAAAAGAGAATGATCGTAAAAAACAGTAAAAATATATCTAGGACTTTCTCTGGTGTTGTTGTGGGTATTGTGGGGTCAGTTCATTTTCGGATAGTTCCTTGGTCCGGCTTATATTTCTCGAGATCTATAGACCCCTTCCTATGTAGTCGGTACTAATGACACAGTTTTAATCTGTTGCACCTGTCACTTCCAAGGTGGTTCCCTCTGTTTTAGCTTCTTCTTTTTGCTGGTCTCTTCGGTGTCTGATTTCCACCCTAACACAAAGGGGGCGGTGGTGGACACCTTTTTTAGGCTCGCTTGTTCAGTCGCGCTGTGGGGAGGGAGGGACGCTGCAAATAACACTGGCGTGTGCTCGTAGTGCCTCAGCCACACTGGGCCTGCCCCTGCTCAAGCGCGTGTGCCCTCCCTGCCCACACTGCTCAGGCTCCAGGTTGCTCTGCCGAGAACCGTCCAAGGCCGGCCCTGGGCTGCATGCACCTCCCAGGTCTAAGCTGCTCAGGTTCAGGCACTCGGGTAGTCCTCAGAGGCACAGACTTGGTTGGGCCTGCGTTTTGTGCCAGGTCCGAGCAGCTCAGGTGATGAGGTGTTTGGCGAGTGCGGTCGCTGCAACTGATCGCCTCCCCCGTCCCTGCCGCTCGGTTTTCTGGGTGTACAACTGGCGCACCTTCTCAGGCGGTTGATGACTGTCCAGAACCCCACGAAGTCTTAGTTAGCAAAGAAGCCTGGTAGATAATGTCTCTCTGGGGCTGCGATTGCCCCCTTCCGGCCCTGTCTGCCTGTCACCGAAGGGGGATGGTCCGCAGTCGGCTAGTTCTGTTCAGTCCTTTGTTCTGTGCGGCCCTGGCGGTGTCTTAGGTTAGGGCTTTTCGCGTGGTAGCTATCCCACAGTCTGGTTTGCAAGCCCAAGTTAGTTCGCTCAGATTGCCCTCGGGGCATTCCGGCCAGATCCTTACTCTAAGCACTGCAGCCCGCGCCTCCCTGCCCAGCCCGCGCTTGCTAGTGGCCGGTGCGGGCGTCTGCGCTGCTTCTCCGCTGGGAGAGTTACCCTTGCGCTCTTAATCTGTGGGTTTTAATTATTTATTTATTTTTCCTCCCTGTTATGTTGCCCTCTGTGCTTCCAAGGCTCACCACAGACTCAGCAGTGAGAGTGTTTCCTGGTGTTTGGAAACTTCTCTTTTTTTAAGACTCCCTTCCCAGGACAGAGCTCTGTCCCTACCTCTTTTGTCTCTCTTTTTGTCTTTTATATTTTTTCCTACCTTCTTTCGAAGACAATGGGCTGCTTTTCTGGGTGCCTGATGTCCCCTGCCGGCATTCAGAAGTTGTTTTGTGGAATTTACTCAGCGTTTAAATGTTCTTTTGATGAATTTGTGGGAGAGAAAGTGGTCTCCCCATCCTATTCCTTTGCCATCTTAGGACCACCCTGCTAGAACACTTTCTAACACCATACACAAAAATAAACTCAAAATGGATTAAAGATCTAAACGTAAGACCAGAAACTATAAAACTCCTAGAGGAGAATATAGGCAAAATACTCTCCGATATAAAGCACAGCAGGATCCTCTATGACCCACCTCCCAGAATATTGGAAATGAAAGCGAAAATAAACAAATGGGACCTAATTAAACTTAAAAGCTTCTGCACAACAAAGGAAACTATAAGCAAGGTGAAAAGACAGCCNCTATAAAACTCCTAGAGGAGAATATAGGCAAAACACTCTCCGATATAAAGCACAGCAGGATCCTCTATGACCCACCTCCCAGAATATTGGAAATGAAAGCAAAAATAAACAAATGGGACCTAATTAAACTTAAAAGCTTCTGCACAACAAAGGAAACTATAAGCAAGGTGAAAAGACAGCCTTCACAATGGGAGAAAATAATAGCAAATAAAGCAACTGACAAAGAATTAATCTCAAAAATATACAAGCAACTCCTGCAGCTCAATTCCAGGAAAATGACCCAATGGAAAAAATGGGCCAAAGAACTAAACAGACATTTCTCCAGAGAAGACATACAGATGGCTAACAAACACATGAAAAGATGCTCAACATCACTCATTATCAGAGAAATGCAAATCAAAACCACAATGAGGTACCACTTCATGCCAGTCAGAATGGCTGCTATCCAAAAGTCTACAAGCAATAAATGCTGGAGAGGGTGTGTAGGAAAGGGAGCCCTCTTACATTGTTGATGGGAATGCAAACTAGTACAGCCACTATGGAGAACAGTATGGAGATTCCTTAAAAAACTGGCAATAGAACTGCCATATGACCCAGCAATCCCACTGCTGGGCATATATACCGAGGAAACCAGAATTGGGAGAGACACGTGTACCCCAATGTTCATTGCAGCACTGTTTATAATAGGACATGGAAGCAACCTAGATGTCCATCAGCAGATGAATGGATAAGAAAGCTGTGGTACATATATACAATGGAGTATTACTCAGCCATTAAAAAGAATACATTTGAATCAGTTCTAATGAGGTGGATGAAACTGGAGCCTATTATACAGAGTGAAGTAAGCCAGAAAGAAAAACACCAATACAGTATACTAAGACATATATATGGAATTTGGAAAGATGGTAACAATAACCCTGTATGTGAGACAGCGAAAGAGACACAGATGTATAGAACAGTCTTTTGGACTCTGTGGGAGAGGGCAAGGGTGGGATGCTTTGGGAGAATGGCATTGAAACATGTATAATATCATATGTGAAATGAATCACCAGTCCAGGTTCGATGCATGATACAGGATGTTCAGGGCTGGTGCACTGGGATGACCCAGAGGGATGGGATGAAGAGGGAGGTGGAAGGGGGTTTCAGGATGGGGAACACATGTACACCCATGGTGGATTCATGTCAGTGTATGGCAAAACCAATAGAATATTGTAAAGTAATTAGCCTCCAATTAAAATAAATAAATTTATATTAAAAAATATGAAGTCGCATCAAGGAAAAACTAAAAAAAAATAAATAAAGCTCAATTCATGTGCGGAGGGGGAGTCTTCACAGGCAGGCCCCAGATAATCTCCAAACAGAGAGGATGACAGTGTGGCTTATGAAAACACCCAGCGCCAGGAAGCACACAGTAAGTCCTGCTCCTTGTTTTGCTGGATGAGCCCGGCCCCATGGGACACCCTTGGAGAAGGCTTCCTTCTTTCCTGCTCCTGCTTCTGGGTCACCTTGACCTAGGCCAGTGGTGGAGATGGCTGCTCTGGTCTCAGGCCCTTGGCAGCATGGACGAACACCCTCCCCAACCATGAGTTTACCTTCTGCTCTGTTGAGGATGGTGAGATGGGTGAGTGTGAACTCATCCCACTTCCTCCCCAGGGCCAGCATAGGGGACTTCAGCCCAGAAGCTGTTTTTTGCACCTGCACTTGCTCTCAGGACATGGCTTTGGGGTCTGTCAGACCTGGATTCAAATCTCAGTTCTACACAACTAGCCAGGGGGTCTCGGGCAAGTCATTTAACCTCTATATTCCTTGGTTTCCTCATCTGTAAAATGGGGTTGATAATAGTACTGACCTCATGGAATCATACTGCGACGATTAAATGAAGTAATGCATAGGTGGTACTGGANCTGGATTCAAATCTCAGTTCTACACAACTAGCCAGGGGGTCTCGAGCAAGTCATTTAACCTCTATATTCCTTGGTTTCCTCATCTGTAAAATGGGGTTGATAATAGTACTGACCTCATGGAATCATATTGCGACGATTAAATGAAGTAATGCATAGGTGGTACTGGACTCAGTATTTTAATCTATTATTAGAGTGCCTTCTTTTAAGTAACAGAGCACATGGACCATAGATTCTTTTTTTTTTTTTAATTGTAAAGTTGCTTTACAATGACGTGTTAGTCTCTGCTGTCCAACAAAGTGAAGCAGCTATATGTATAGATCTATCCCCTCGCCCTTGGACCTCCTCCCACCCCACTCCATCCCACCCCTCTAGGTCATCACAGAGCACCGAGCTGAGCCCCCTGTGCTGTAGAGCAGCTTCCCACTAGCCATCTGTTTTACACGTGGTCGTGTATACATGTCCGTCCCAGTCTCCCAATTCATCCCATCCCATCCCTGTCATGAACCATAGATTCTTAATCAGGATTTCCTGGGGGTCCAGAGATGGCTTTGGGGGCTATGAATTCCATAACATCATAAGTAAGATTGCCTGAGGTCGTACCCACATATGAGTATTTTTAGGGAGAATAAGGTTCATTGCTGTTAGTGAATTTTTATGGGTGTTTTTGACCCCTGCTCTAAGAGGTCCCAGGCGTGGCGTTAGGCTCAGTGAATCAGAAAAAGAAGCAGTCACGAGTCTTGGCTGTCTTGGGCAGTGCCACCATGGTGGAGGTGTGTGTGACATTTTTGCTTTGTCTCCCATATTTTCTATAACCCCTTTTGTTTCATCCAGTTTTTCTTTTGTCACCTTATTTTTTGGTTGTTTAAACTTTTAATTTTTTCATCTACCTGTTTTTCTTTCTTGAATGGAAAGAAGCACTTGGGAGAGAGTTTATAAGAGAAAACACTTGTCAAGTCTTCTGGGGTGGGTGGGGGTGTGTATGTGTGTTAAAAAAAAAAAAAATCAAAGATTCCTCCACACACCCACAATGTGGAAGGCCATGTGGAAGGCCACTGTAGGGATTAAGTGAAGAGCATGTGTGCACAGCTCAGCACGGGGGCTGGCACATTTAAGTGTACAAAGTGGAAGGACTCATTATCACTAAACTTAATTGGATTGTGCTGGTGGAGTGAAAGCTCTGATACACGTGTCAGCAATCTGGGAAGGGGGTGGGGGAGATATAGCCTCAGTCTCTTCACGTTGACCTCTGTGAAATGCAAGAACATCACGCAACGTTAAAGTCCATATCTGCCCAGTCACCCTGCGCTAAAGGTGGATCCAGACAACTAAACTGCTAATGCCCTCAGTGCTTTGGCCATGGGGATCTATCTTCTCCAGCTCTGCACAGATTTCTTACCTGCTCACTGCTGGTTCAGTCCTGCTGCTGCTGCTGCTTAAGTTGTTTCAGTCGTGTCCGACTCTGTGCAACCCCATAGACGGCAGCCCACCAGGCTCCCCCATCCCTGGGATTTTCCAGGCAAGAACACTGGAGTGGGTTGCCATTTCCTTCTCCGATGGTTCAATGCTAAAATCCCTTAAAAAGCTCCATTCGCACAGAGCACTTGGGGTCAACACTATTCCAGGAGAGGCTGGCTAAGATTGGGTTTCCCCAAAAGTGTACACTGTACAAGTAGTTTCTTCAGATAGGGATCCCAGGAGGCCCTACCAGGAGAATGGAGAAATGAGGCAGAGAGGAAGAAAGCCAATGGGGAGGATGTCAATGAGCAGGTTACGTCCATGGGCTATTGAAGTTCAGTGCTGCTGAGGACTTCTGTTGGGGGCCAGTATAGAACACGACTCAGATTTGTCCCATTGTAATTGTAAAGTTGCTGGAGGTATTAATCCACTATGTCCTGTTTGTGATTGGTTGAGGGCTGTTACCAGGGGTGGCCTGCCCTGTGCATGCATCACGGAAGCTCAAGCTACAGGAGGAAACTCTCAGGCAGTGTGGCAGTATCTCAGGGTTAGCAGCCATCTGCTGAATGGGTCCAGGCTGGTGATGGCCATATATGCATGGGGCTAGCCCTTCATGGTCCTCCTGAGTTGGGGTAAAACATTGCTCTGAGCCATCAGACAACCATGAGTGAAAACTTTATTGCTTGAAACACTTTCTGTGAATGTCACCAACACCCAACGTGGGCAAATATATAAAAAGCACAACCTATTGTACAATCATTCCAACTCCTTGGCTAATGTGCTGTACACATGCTTCCCGGGCCTCGTCACCAGCACGATGGATGCATTTCAGGGGCAGCAGCTGCATTTATCTGACGCCCCTTTGCAGATGCAGCCCCGGGCACACTTGGCACAGCCTGGGGGGCAGCAAGGACAGCAGCCTGAAAGTGACAGGAGACGGACAAGATGAACTTTGGGTCATCACCCTTATCTGACCGCTTCCCCCTGCACCACTTAGCAGGAAGTAGAAAAAGAAGAGCATGTCACACACAGGCTCTGATCCACATAAGCCAAAAAAAAAAAACCCAAAAAACTGGGACAGGAAGTGGTGGGATGTTTAGAGCTGGAAGGAAACTCAGGGGTCACCCACAGTCCATCAGAGGCCAAGGAGGGGAAAGGGTTGGCCTGAGACCACTGGACAGTGGCTGATCTATAACACCAGGCTGGTACTCTTTCCCCTTCACTACTGGGCTGGCTGGAACCTTCTCTCAGCCCTCTTCCTCTCCAAACCCCTGGAATGGATGCCGCAGGTGGGCTGCAGTCCAGGGGACTCAGCTTTCATTTCAGATCTCTCCCAAATGGGAAAAAGGCACCCAGGAACCCCTCCATCCCACCACGGCTGGAGGATGGTGGATGGCAGAAACAGACTCTCCTAGCTCCCAGCCAGCAGAGCCCATGGGCCCCAGACTCACTTTTTCGACACGTTTTACAGCTGCAAGTTGTGCATTTGCAGTTGTCTCCACAGGCGCAGGTTCCTCCTAAGAACAAAGGACAGAGCCACAGACATGAGCGTCAAGGTGGAGGGGGCACCCAGGCTTGCTGCAGGCCATCGTGGTGCCGGGGGTCTGGGGTGGCCTTGGGCAGAGGCTGGACGAGAGTGTGAAGATGCTGCTGAGAATCACCCCAGGGGTGAAGACCATCCAGTGGTTCCCAGTCACAGTGCATGGTCGGAAACTGGGAAGCTACATCAGCATCCCCAGGGGTACTCATTAAGATGCGTTCTGATTCATAGATCTGGGTGGGGAAAGGGAGTCAGTGTTTTTCAAAAGCAACCCAGATGATTCTGATGTACCATGAGGTTTGAGAACAACTAGGTTAGGCCAACAGAGAAAGCAATGACGCCCCACTCCAGTACTCTTGCCTGGAAAATCCCATGGACAGAGGAGCCTGGTAGGCTGCAGTCCATGGGGTCGCTAAGAGTTGGGCACGACTGAGTGACTTCACTTTCACTTTTCACTTTCATGCATTGGAGAAGGAAATGGCAATCCACTCCAGTGTTCTTGGGCTGGAGGATCCCAGGGACGGGGGAGCATGATGGGCTGCCGTCTATGGAGTCGCACAGAGTCGGACACGACTGAAGCGACTTGGCGGCAGCAGCAGCAGGTTAGGCCAATGGGCTTCCCTGGTGGCTCAGATGGTAATGAATCTGCCTGCAATGCAGGAGACCTGGGTTTGATTCCTAAGTTTGGAAGATCCCCGGAGAAAGGAATGGTGACCCACTCCAGTATTCCTGCCTGGAGAATCCCATGGACAGAGGAGCCTGACAGGCTACAGTCCATGGGGTTGCAAAGAGCTGGACACAACTGAGTGATTAACACTGTCCAAGGTCCTCTGGGGACTGTCAAAGCCCTTAGTACCATCCTCACATTTTCAAGATATCAGGCAAGATGAAATCCTAAATGGGTAGGAGGAAGAGCAAAGACTATAAACAAGCCCAAAGCAACAGCCACAGCTACTACTTGTTTCCACATCATAAAAACGTCTATATTAAAAAATCATCTTACTTATTGCTTTGAGTATCAAGATACTGGAAGCTTCTGTAAACTTTTGGGCAAATTTTGGGGACAGACCAGGAAAGCCTGTGAGATTTCTTGATACCATTTCCGAAGGTTACAAAACCCAAGGTGGCTCTGAACCCCAACCTCGCTTCTCCTGGCCAACATGCCTCCGTGGAATTAAGCAGTTTTCAGACTCAGGAGTTTACATATGCTTCTAATAACTCCCCTGACATCTGCAAAAGCGTCATGATTTTAGCACTTTCACAGCCACCCTGGAAGGTGCGCAGCTGGGAATGAGTAACCCTAGTTTTCAGATGAAGAAACTGAGACTTGGAAATAAGTATCCGGAGTGGATGGAAGCAATGAAGCAAAGCAGATTGCCCTGGGCCAGAGCTCTTTCCCTTCTGCCCCGGTGGCTGCTTTCAGAGGCTTGCCCCTAGGTCCCCTCATGGTCATTCCTAAGCCAGGTTATTAATTCTAGTAAATAAAGCTGGTATCCAGCAGAGAGCGGTTGCTGCCCCAGAGGTGGCCAGTCTGAGACAAGCCCCACTGGTGCCTCTAATTGGAAGAAGAGAAGCATTGACCCCAGTCCTGCAGCCTCTCTGTAGGGAACTTGTGAGAGGTCACAGAATCCCAGGGCGGGCATCCTTACTCACCAGACATGCAGGTGCATTCCCCGGAGTCCATGGTCCAAGCGGCTGAGAGGCTCCGGCGTGATCACAGCTGGGGAAGGGAGGCTGATGAGTAGTCGCTAGAGTCTCCTTATTTATAGCCATGTGGGTGTGGACCTGGGCTCACCCCACCTCTCCCTGGGGCCAGACGCCCTGCACACGGCCCAGCCATGGGCTGGGGGTTGGCAGAGGAGAAGGTGAGCCGTGCAGTCATCTAGGCAGCTTTTCACAAGGAGTTCAGGTGGCTGTACCTGCCCACCTGCTAAGGTGTCAGGGAGCTGGACTCAGGCTCAAATCGCAGTCACATATGGAGTTACCTATGACTCTTCTCCAAATCCTTCACGTGCTATTGCTATTTCTCTTTTGAAATTTCATTTATTTTTAGTTTTGGCTGCGCTGGGTCTTCACTGCTGTGTGAACTTTCTCTCGTTGCAGAGAGGAGGGGCTGCTCTCTAGCTGTGGAGCAGGGGCTTCTCATTGCAGTGGGCTCTCTTGTTGGCAGAGCACCGGCTCAATGGCTGTAGAACCTGGGCTTATTTGCCCCACAACTTGTGGAATCTTCCTGGACATAGGATCGAACCCATGTCCACTGCATTGGCAGGCAGATTCTATACCATGGGACCACCAGAGAAGTCCATTACCTGCTGTTTCTGCTCCCTCTTTCACAGGGGCTGTTCCTACCCTGGCCCAGGTCTCATTCTCTGCCCCCTGGTTGACTGTAGAAGCCCTTACCATGGGAAGGTGGGGGCTTCTACCTGGACCCTGGCTTTAGAAGGTTCCACTCAAGACCTCTCCCCCCTTACTCACCACCCCCCAAAGTCATGAGCAAGTGCCCACCCAGAGCCTATAACCTCTTTTTCTAGACCACACCTGGAGCGCCCTGGATTCTGGAATTTTCTATCATCCCAAGCCTGCTTCCTTCCAAGGATTTGCTCAGTTCTCTTCCCCAGACTTCCATGGTCAGATCTGTAGCCAGTGTGTGTCCCTGGAGCCTGAGGGATGGCCAAGGGTGGCTGTTTGCTGGGGGTACAGGCAGAGTTTGAATGTGTGGGCTGGTGCCTGCAGGGGTGTGGAGGGAAGGAGCTGGGGTGGGGAGAGAAGGAAGGTGGGCCACAGATTGGGGCTGGGGGCCACAGGGCAGATCTCCTGGCACCCCTGCCTTCTAGGTTGCGATGAAGCTCTTTGTTAAGTTTGGGGAATAGAATGTGTTTGATGTATTTGATTATGCCTTCCAAATGTTTTCACCTGGTAGTGTGTGGACCCCCGCTTGTATTCTTGTGCTGCCCCACTAAACATTAGAAGGGGCCCAGGACTAGCCTCCTCTGGTCTTGCCCCCTCCTCCTCCTCATCCTGAAAGGCCGAAAAGCCATCTGGCCACAACCAGGGAAGGTAGTTCCTCCTACTTGTAGGTTAGTGGGGTCTCCATTCCTCATCCACAAGGATCGCTGGGGCCACAGTCTGACCCATGGAGCCACGTTTGAGCTGAGAGCTAGTGAGCAGCCCCGTGGTCATCGGGGCACTGGGGAGGGGTGGGTAGGGGCCACATTGCAGCGATCCCCAGGTGGCCGCTGCTCAAAAGGAGTTCACAGCCCCTAGCCGGGAATCCAGGCCCGTTCATTCATTCAGCACCTTCCAAGGGCCAGCACTGTCTGGACACTGTGGAGCCAGGGGGTGAGTGAAAACAGAGCTAATGGCACAGGTCAGGAGGGCATCTCATCCCAGGAAACCCATGACTGGGCAGAGCTGCGCTTAGGGTCCAGAGGCTGGATCTGTCTCCTCTCGCTTGCATTTCCTGCTCAGTCCCCGCCCATCTCTTCACAAGCCCAGCTTCTCCCCCTGCCCCCCCCCCCCACTCTTGGGTGTCCCCTGTAGCAGATACGAATGCCTTAGAGGGTCTGGTCCAACTAAGTGAACCCAGAAAAAGGAAAGGACTTCCCTTCCCCCTATCTAAGCCACCTCTCCTCTCTGCTTACTCTTGAGCCGGGAGTTGCATCTTCCTTGGATGACTGACACTGCAGTGTTGCTTAAGGCCCCAACTAAATGATAGTATCAAAATCCAATCACCAAGCATGACACTGTTTCCCAGTTTCTGGGCTTGTGGATTGAAACAACCATGTGTATCATCGGGCAGGACAGTGCCTGTGACTGCACCTAGGCTGTCGAGATCCTGTTACATGGGGGCCCCTAGGCCCTAGGGACGCACGTCCAGGGGCCCCTCTGCCCTTTGGGCCATCTTCTGGGCCTCAGCTCCTGATCTCTGCAGGGCAACAGGAAAGCAAGAACACATATACCACCCCTGGAACATGGCATGACTAGAGGGCATAACTTAAATCTGCGCTTAGAAAATAGATACAACTCCTTCTCCATTCCCGCAGTGGTGGAACCTGGCAGAATGTAACTCACCCTCTCCCACGGATCCCCAGGGCTTCACCATCCGTGGATTTGGCACCCACCGGGATACTGAGGGATGCCTGTATTTCTTCAGAGATGTGATCTTTAGCCTTTTCGGGAGATTCCAGAGGCCCTTTGAAAGTCTGATGAAAGTTCTAGCCAGAACCTGCATGCATGCTCAGTTCTTCAGACATGTCCCAGTCTTTGCAATCCTATGGACCATAGCACACCAGGCTCCTCTGTCCATGGGATTCTCCAGGCAAGAATACTGGGTAGCCATGCCCTCCTCCAGGGGATCTTACCAACTCAGGGATCGAGCCCGCATCTCACATCTCCTGCATTGGCAGGTGGGTTCTTTACCACTAGTGCCACCTGGGAAGCCCCCTAGTCACCACAAATTTCACAAATCAGCACAAATTTCAGCCCCCTAAAAACGCACAAATACATTTTCCCTCACAAGTTCCAAGGATTTGTGGATCTCCTGAATCCCATTGCAGGGCCTCCTCCCCCACCCCCCAGGGATCCTGAGGTAAGAACTCTGTAAAGAAGCAGGCCTGCCCAAGTAGCCTTTCTGTGGCCACCACTGAGCCCTAAATATCTCCTCCTCCACTGTCGGCCTCTCCATACGGATGGGAAAGTTGTTTTCTCAGAACAAGATAATGGATTTTTCCACAGAAGAAGCTAACATACCACCTGTTAGCCTAAAATGGGTCATCATCTTCTCCCCCTTCCATGAAAGTCAAAGCTGTGTGTGGTCACTCAGTCGTGTCTGACTTTTTGGGACCCCATGGATCATAACCCACCAGGCTCCTCTGTCCTTGGGATTCTCCAGGCAAGAATACTGGAGTGGGTTGCCACTTCCTCCTCCAGGGGATCTTCCCCACCCAGGGATTGAAATTGCATCTCTTACATCTCCTGCATTGGCAGGTGGGTTCTTTACCACTAATACCACTTGAGAAGTCCTCGCTAGACCCCTGCTGTCCCGCACCCAGCAGTTTCTGCCAGAAGTTCTGGGACTCATGGACTGGGGGAGTAGAGGGTGGGCCCTGGTGCTGATGGTCGGCGAAGATGCTGCGCTGTTACTGCACACCCTCTCAGGTCACCACGCTTTCCCATACAGGGCCCCTCTGGACATGGGCACCTCCCCAGGGGCAGCCTGGAGCTACCTACAGGTTTTATTATGTTGGTTTATAGACTGACCTCTCTCCAGGCCACAGGCTTCTCACGAACAGACGCTGTGCTTATGCATCTCGGCATCCGCGTGGCCAGGCACACTGAGTGCGGCCCATGCAGTGGGTGTTTGATAAATATTTATGAGCTGATGGTGAGTAAAGGACTCAATTCATAGAGTTTCATGTGGGCTGCCTTTTCTGGCTCTTCTTGAATAGACTTAAAGGGCCTCGTCGCTCACTGAGAGCGGGCCGGAGCTTGTGGTCTGGAGTCATGCTCCCTGGGCCCTGATCCTGGTTCTCTTCCTTTGCTGTATGATTTTTAAAAAATAATTTGTGTTTATTTATTTAATATTTTGGCCGGGCTGGGTCTTCGTTGCTTTGTGCAGGCTTTTGCTAGTTGCGGTGAGTGAGGGCTACCCTTCGTTGCGGTGTGCCAGCCGCTCATTGTGGTTGCTTCTCTTTTTGTGGAGCACAGGCTCAGGAGTTGTAGTACACAGGTTTTGTATGCTCCTTGGCGTGTGGGATCTTCCCAGACCAGGGATCGAACTGGTACCCCCTGCATCGACCGGCAAATTCTTATCCAGTATGACACCAGGGAAGCCCTGCAGCCTGATTTGGGGCAAGTTGCTTAACCTCTCTGAGCTCCAGTTCCCTCATCGGCAAAGGTGTAGCTAATGAAAATCATAACCCCAGGGCACTCTCATTGCGAGACCGAAATGAGGAAATGTATATTCAGCCCTTAATTCAGAATCTAACACAAGTATTATCATTATTTCACTATTACTATTATTCTTATCTGTGTCTATTACAACTGGTTCAGCCGCTCACCCATTCGTTTCAGGCTCTGTGGGGTGCATTCATCAGCAGTAAATATTGTGGAGAGTTTTAGTCTCTGTATTCCCAACTTTTAAGCTCAGCCTAATTCCTTTTGGATCTCGGCATGGGGACCATGGGACATTATCTTTTTTTTCTGACTTCCCTGGCAGCAGTTTGTATCTATCTGGAGTCCGAGTTGACCTTCTGCCTACAAGGCTGTCTTATCGAGTATTTCTGGCTTCCTCTATAGGACTAGACATAAGATGTGGGTGGACAAAAAGCAGGCAGGGACCCCAGAGGCCACCAGCTTGAATCGACATGGTCAGCGCTGGGAGAACCCTGAGAAGTCACGGGCCAGCTTCTTACCCAGTGGGAAAACAGAGGCCCAGAGTGACAGGGTCAACCTTGGTCACCTAGCTTAGGCTGGTGGCGGGGGGGATTTGAACATGGCTCCCTAACTCACTACCAGCACCCACACTCGAGGTCTGAGGCACGCGTGACAAAACTGTTCAGCAGTTTGGAACCTTGTGGTTTTCTATACTCTTTATTAATTAATTTTATTATAGAAGTTCAAGCACACTAAAAAGTACAAAGAATAGTACTACAAACATCCCTGTGTCTACCACCCAGAATTAACAGATGTCAACATTGTCATATTTGCTTCAGCTCTTTTATTTGTAAAACATAAAAAATTAACAGGATTGTGGCTTCAAATACCACCTCTTGCTGGTAACTCCCCACTCACATCCCAGCCCGGGCCTCTCTTGTGAACTGCAGGCTCATATTTCCGGCTGCTACTCGACATCTCCACGTGGCCATCAAATAGCGCCTCTGACGCCCCAGTGAGCTCTTGCTGCCTGCCCCACCTCCAGCCAGAGCAGTGTCTTGGCTGCCTCCATCACCTCCTACGAAGATTCAGCACTCATTTCTTGACTGGCTTTCTCGCATCTGACTTGGGCCCTTTCTGCCACATTTTCTTTATTGTGAGAATGCTGCAGGGGAATTCCCTGGTTGTCCAGTGGTTAGGACTCTGCACTTCTCCTGTTTAAGGCCTGGGTTTGATACCTAGTTGGGGAACTAAGATCCCACAAGTCACATGGTAGAGCCAAAATAAATAAAAATAAAATATTTCTTTAAAAAAAGTGCTGTTATGGGACTTCCCTGGTGGGCCAGGGGTTAATAATCTGCACTCCCATCGCAGGGGCCACAGATTCAGTCTCTGGTTAGGGAACTAGAATTCTGCATGCTGCACAGTATGGGCTAAAAAATTGAAAAAATAAAGATGCTGCAAGGAACATCTCCACTCATATCATGGACACGAGTGTACAAGCCTCACTCATCCCTAGAAGGAGGATGGCTGGGATATAAGGGGCAACTGCTCTCCAAAGATGTTAATTTGCACTCTTTCTAACAATTTCTGAGACTCACCGTCTCCCTACCTCCTCTTTTAGTACTTCCTATATTCAGACTTTGAAATGGTTGCCTGTCTGATAAGTGTGATGTGCAATGATACTTCCCTGAGGTATAATTTGCATGTCTCTGCCTCCCAACTTCACCGTTCATTAACATCCAGAAAGTAAGCCCTGGTCCAGTGGTCCTCACACTGACCTCACGTCTCATTAGTCTGTCACACTCTAGCAAGAGAGAGCAGAGTGGGCTCCTGACCTTCACCCAGGGTTTCAACTCTGGCTCCTCCATCTGCTTGCCATACAACCTCAGGCAAGTTCCCTAATCTCTGGGAACCTCCACTGTAAAATGGAGATAACTGGGTCTACTCATGGAACTGTGGTGAGGATTACGAGAAAGTGAAGATAAGGCATTTAATGCACCATGTGCTTGAAGAGTGGTAGGTATTGTTAAGATTTCA
This sequence comes from Cephalophus harveyi, assembly GCA_006410635.1. NCBI lineage: Eukaryota > Metazoa > Chordata > Mammalia > Artiodactyla > Bovidae > Cephalophus > Cephalophus harveyi. Next base: position 984,673 of record SJYT01000846.1, on the reverse strand, counting down.
TGCTTATGGGACTTCCCTGGTGGTCCAGTGGCTGAGGGTCCATGCTCCCAATACAGAGGGCCTAGGTTTGATTCCTGGTTAGGGAACTAGACCCCACATGCTACAACTAAGACCCAGGGCAGTCAGATTTAAAAAAAAAAATTTTTTTTTTTAAAGAAATAATTGTTTAAAAAAGATTTCACGTTTACAGTGGGATGACCTATCGATAGGCAGCTTAAATCAGAGTCACATACGCCTGGAGTTCAGCCTCAGTGCTTTGGTAAGGCCTGTCACCTTTCCAAACATGAGGCTGGCATCTTTAGGAGGGAGATAGCTCAGGACAGGAGATTCTAGGGTAGACAGATCAAAGGAGAAGTGGGAAGCCATGGAGAATATAAGGGGCCAGCATCTTTGTTACAGAAGATGGAGAAGCAAGGCGCAGAGGGGTGAACCCCACACAGAGCCCCACACCCTGGCAGGTTGGGCTTTGGGGTGGGAGGCTGGGTGAGCAGCCCCTACCCCCATGCGCTGATTACCCCTCCCCTGCTGGGGTCACGAGATGCCTTCCTCTGTGTGATCCAAGCTCTGAAGACTGTGCTGAGAGCATTTTTAAAGATCTTAGCAGCAGAAGAGGTTCTGTAGATTTTGACAAAGTCGAAGGTTCTTCCCATTTCCTTTACATTTTTTCCAAAGATTTGTTCTATCACCTAAGGTAACGATGTGTGTTATGTGTAAGAGAAAGGGAGAGAGACAGACAGAGACCCTGAGCAAGCTGTACAGACAAGGGTGGCTGGGGCTGTCTTCTCTCAGGATAGTTCTGAGAAATGCTCTTCCCACAGCCAACACACACACACACACTCACACTCACACATTCTTCTGCTTTTCTGGCCCCTATTTGCACTCAGGGAACCTCAGTACAGAACCCCACAGCCCATGGGGAAACCAGCCTGGGAGGAGGTGGGTCCCAGCACTGTGGACTGTAAAAAAGCAGGCCACCGCTAATTAGGAGCTAGCTTGCTGGGTGCCCAACCACCTGCGCCCTGGGCAGGCGTCACAGACTCTCCAGGGCTGGCGGCTGCTGGTTAATTACATAGGACTCCAGCCCCACAGCTATAATTCAGTACCCACTGGGCAAGTGAAACCATCTGCTTTTGCACACGGCCCCAAGGGAGGATGAGTAAAGCCAAAGCCAGCAAGTACTCACACTCCCGGCCCCCAGCAGCGCGGTGGCTGGTCCAGGCTACCTGGCCTTTGGAGAGGGCGCAGGAGGCTCTCCTCTGTCCATCCTTCCTTATTTTATCCTCCCCATCCCTCTCCCTCCCTTCCTCCCCTCAATCAGTTATTTGGCAAACATATTCAGGGCCTACTATGTGCTCAGCTTTGGGTTCGCCCTCTGGATGGAGTCACTGAGCCAGACACAGGGCCTGGTCCTCACAAACTTGCTTTCCAAGAGGGGCAGCAAGCGTGTTAGTAGCTGCCAGAAAGGGAGAAGGCAAGCAGGGTTTCTGTGAGGACGCACCAGTGCACGGTGGCACGGGAATGACCCCAGGAGTGAGTACTTCCCTAAATGTTGCCCCCAAGGTGCCTCCCTTGCCTCATCCTGGTCTCAGCCCTTCATTTCTCCCCATCTAGGTGACTTCTGGGTCCCTCATGGAACACTGGAGCTGGATTCGAGGTGTTTGCATGGGAGGCCCAGAACCCTAGGCCTTCATGGAGGTGTCTGGCGGGGGCTGCTGCAGATGGGATTCTAGGTTCCTTCCCTGTCTCCCCCTCCCCTGTTTAAACATGGAAGCTCTTCTTTCTAAAATTCATTTTATTTTATACATCCCACCCCCTCCACGCCATCACTCTTATAATGATTTTATCTGGGGACTGGGGGAGGGAGTTGTTATAGCTAGAACCAGTTGGATCACTGGTGACATGAGCCGTGCCTTCCAGGTTAATGGCCTTGCCCCAGGGAACAGTGGGACCTTCCAAATATGCCCCTGGAATCCCAATTAGATCTCAGGCCCAATGTGCTTTCTTGTTTTCTTCTTTTTCAAAACATTTCTTTATTGTTTAAAATAACAATAATAAATCCACTACATGTGAATCTAAATAGCACTTCAAAATTTTTATATTAGGGTTGATTAACAATGTTGTGTAGGTTGCAAGTGTACAGCAAACTGATTCAGTTTTACATATATACACTCTGTATCAGATTATTTTCTCATATAGGTTATTACAGAATATCGAGTAGAGTTCCCTGTGCTTAATAGTAGGTCCTTATTGATTATCTATTTTATGTATAGTAGTGCTTCAGTCATGTCCAACTCTGTGTGATCCTATGGACTGTAGCCGGCCAAGGCTCCTCTGTCCGTGGGGATTCTCCAAGGCAAGAACACTGGAGTGGGTTGCCATGCCCTCCTCCAGGGGTCCAGAGGATCTTCTTGACCCAGGGATCGAACTTGCTTCTCTTACATCTGCTGCATTGGCAGATGGGTTCTCTACTGCTGAGCCACCAGAGAAGCCCGTATATGTAGCAGTCTGTATGTGTTAATCCCAAGCTCCTAATTTATCCCTCCCCCCCACCAATATTTCCCCTTCGGTAAGCATAGGTTTGTTTTCAAAGTCTGGGAATCTGTTTCTGGTTTAAAAATAAGTTGATTAGTATCATCATTTTTTTAGATCCCATATATAGATCATATGTTTACTTTTTCTCTGACTTACTTCACTTAGTATGATAAGCTCTAGGTCCATCCATATTACTGCAAGTGGCATTATTTCATTCTGTATAACTGAGTACTATTCAATCATGATGTATACCACGTCTTTGTTCCTCTTTTGATGGACATTTAGACTGCTACCATGTCTTGGCTATTATAAAGAGTGCTGTCGTGAACACTGGGCTGTGTGTGTCTTCTTGAATTATGGTTTTCTCTGGATACATGCCCAGGAGTGGAATCCCTGGATCATACGGTAGTTCTGTTTTTAGTTTTTTAAGGAACCTCCATACTGTTCTCCATAGTGTTGTTTTCTCTTTTTCAAATTACTCCTAAAATTTGAAATGATTTAAAAAACAGATGACAGAAAATTAAATACAGAACCTTCCAATGTTATCAGATATTAACAAGTTCTGTTCACTTTAATTTTCAAAGGAACAAAATAATCAGAGTAGAAACTGCCTGTGTAAACTTTCCATATCTCATTCTTACTCCCCCACCAAACCCGGGACCGAATCTCATGAAGTGTTTATCATGCCCATGCGTGTTTTTCTGCTTTTACTGCATAGGTACATATCTATAAAAATTACATACTCTTGTTTTACAGGTTTATAAACCTTCTATAAAATGACATCATTCTCAATGTAGCCTTTTACATTTTTTTTTTTTTTTACTTTTTTTGGCTCAGCGTTTTGAGATTTATGGTTTTAGCTGCTTTATATTATTCTATTACATGACTACTTCACAATTTGTCCAGCTGATGGGCTTTTGTACGTTTCTGTCTACTTTGTCATTGTTATAAACACTGCTGCAGTAAATATCCATGCGTACGTGTTTCTGTATGTGAAATGTGCCAGGGTTTCTCTAGGGGGTGTACCTAGGAGGGGACTTACAGGATTGAAGGGGACAGCCTTGTTCTGCTTTACTAGATCTTTCCAAATTGCTCACCACAGGGGTTTACAATCCCATGACCAGTGTACTCAGGTGTCCAATTCTCCATGGCTTTGTTAATACTCGGTGCTGCCAGACTTCATTTTTGCCAGTCTGACAGATGTGAAATGGCATTTCCTTGGCTGCTGGTTTGCAGTTCCCTAATGAGGCTGAGCATACTATCACAAGACTCTTGGCCCCTCAGGTCTCCTCTACGTGGTCCGCTCTTCTTCCTCAAATGCTGCATTCCACAATCACTCGGTAAGGAGTGCTGAGCCATCCTGCTTTGGGATCAGTCTACATATTATTTTCTCAAACTCGTGGCAAGTCTGTGTCTTTCCACATTTCTGATTTTTTAATAATTTCCCCATTCAGGAGGCTCATGGTGACCTTGGTTGATGAGGAAGATGAACATCCTGATGTATCCCCAGGAAGGATAGACTCAAGTTGGCGGGGGTGGGGGCGCAGGGTGGCTGACACAGCTGCATCTGCAGCCTTCGAGTCTCCTGCAGACCCACTGGGGACCCCTCGACAAAGCTCATATCAGGCTCCTGCACTTTATCCTCTTACTTTAGAAACCCTTCATTCCAGCTGAAATTGATTCCTAGCAAGGCATTTTGGGTTTGCTTTGTAATGGTTCTCGAGCAAAGAAGGAAGCAGAAGAATTCCTGGAATGAAGGTCATTCTAGAATGCCAGAGCTGTAAGGACAATTGTGTGGGCCAGACTTTGTCTCAGTCCCAACCCCATTTACAGATTGGGAGTCTGAGATCCCAAAGGAGAAGTGCCCTAGCCACCATTTCATCCACAGTGCAGATCCACTGGGCCAGATGATGAATTGAGGAGGGAAACTTCCCAGGGCCTTTGACATCTCTTAGGTGTCTGTGGAGTGAGGCCATTTGCAGAACCTCCTGCTTGGGGTAAGCAACTTCTGAGGGCCCCCCACAGTGCCTCCTGCCTCACCCAATGGTGCAAAGAAGATTTATTGTGTAATTGGCAAGGTGAGGCACCAGGGAAGAAGATGCTGGTAAGCGTCACAGGCCAGCATGGTCAGATGGTGAAATAAACGAGGCTGCCTCTTCTCTCACTCTCCGTCTCTCCTGTTTTCCTTTCTCTCATCTCTTCTCCTGATTTCCTTTCTTCTTTCTCTTCCTCCCTTCTCCTCTTCTCTCACTCCCTGTTTGTCCTCTCACATTTCACCCTTTCTCTTGTTTCTTCTGTTTTTCTCTCTAGTGCAAGAAGCCAGGAAGTCAGGGCAACTGAGTGTCTCTAAACTCACTCACTGGGATTGCTCACTCACAAGGTCACTTCCCAGTCCTGGGCCACAGGCTACCTGAAACAACGAAGGGGTGGTCATTGCTAGATGACCACTAGGGCCTCTCTCAGCTCTGTTCTAGATGTGCATAAAGAGACAGCTTTTTTGTTGGCCATGCCATGTGGCATGTGGGATCTTAGTCCCTGACCAGGGATCGAACCTGCGTCCCTTGCATTGGAAGCTCGGAGTGGTAACCACTGGGCTGCCACTGAAGTCCTGAGACAGCTTGTTTAGAAGATTTCTGTTTCTTAGATTTCTAGAGGGGAAGTCCCCTCTGCCAACACCCACCCCCCTACCCCACCCAAAGCAGTTTGTATCTACAGCTTTGGGATCAAAGTCACTTTTGGAAAAATTTCAACAATTGTTAATTGTCTGCAGGCACTTGTAGGTGTGCTTTTCCTCCAAAGACATGGGAGGGAATTCAGCAGCCCAGGCCTTGCAGCCCCAGCGGCATGTTCTCCCAACAGAAGACTCGCCACATCAACATTTTCTCCTTTCAAAACCCTTCAGGTCTAGGGACTTCTGTTTGAACAGGCCCTTCGGGGAGAGGAACCAAGTCTCAACCCACAGAGTCCTCCCCCACCTAGCAGGGATTTCACTAACAACTCAGAACCATGGTATACTAGGTATTAACTTTGTTGATTTCTCCAGGATAAATACATAGTTCTCTGAAAATAATCAGATCCTCTCCAATTAATGTCAGGGAGAGAAAACAAAGACCACAGTTTGAAGGCTGTATAGAGGAGAGCAATTATCCACTGCAGTCTTTTCCTGCATGGCAAAGGGGTTGATGATAGAGCCTGTCATCTCCCTCCACACCTGCGGGGCTACTAGCGTCTTGTGAAATTTGGGTCTGGGAAACGCAGCGTGAGAACCAGGAGAAATGGCCACGACAGCCCAGCTGGCAGGAACACCTGGGTGTGCTAGAACCCTGGGCCAGATAAAGGTCTGAGTGAGCCTCAGATGGACATAGATGTGTGCTGCGACTGTTTGACTCCATCTCCGTCTTTCTCTCTCTGGTCTTGGGCAAGCCATTTGACCTCAGCTTCCCTGCCAATAAAATGGGGATAATACCCACTCTTCTAAGGGTGCCTCTTAAGAATAATTGGCCAGTTTCTGCAGGGCACTTTGAAGAAAACTGCTGTGAAGATGTTCTGCTTGCCTGGAATTTTCCATGGTGCCCATATCTAACAGATGGGGATGGCCATTGTTCTGATTTTGGCAGCTGCAGCTGTACCATTTTCCCCAGTTCAGTTGGAAGAGGGGGAGGGGCTGTGATCACAGCCTGGGCCTGCCTGGACTATTAAAGGCACAACTCTGTCTTTGATGTCTGCCTGCAATGCTTGTTAATTTTAATAGGAAGCCAACAGAGACGAGAAGGTTCTGCCTGGCAGAAGAAAAGAGGTCGAGACCGAAGAGGATTAGTGCCAGTTCAGTTTGGATCTTGTTTGGCTTTGAAGTCCTTGGCCCCGGTGCTGGAGTGACAGGACAACTCCCAGATGTCAGCAGGGTGGGAGGCAGGGGGCTGGGGAAGTTTGGACCTGAGGTCCTTCAGATCCCAGCCTCGCCAAGAGCAGATGGCCCCTGTCCCAACTGGGGAGTCACCGGAGGATCTCCCAAGCTGGTGAATTTCAGGGGAAACCTCAAACAGGGGTCTCCACCTACCTTGACTTCAGGGGCAAGTCAAGGTAAGACTTTGATCTTAATGCATAAGAGCAAAGTAAACTGATTATAGTAATAGACTGTGGTGGTGGTGGCTGTTCAATTGCTAAGTCATGTCTGACTATCTGCAACCCCATGAACTGCAGCATGCCAGGCTTCCCTGTCCTTCACTATCTCCTGGAGTTTGATCAGACTCATATCTACTCAGTCAGTGATGCCAGCCAACCATCTCATCCTCTGTCGCCCCCTTCTCCTCCTGCCCTCAATCTTTCCCAGCATCAGGGGCTTTTCCACTGAGTCAGTCAGTTCTTTGCATCAGGTGGCCAAAGTATTGGAGCTTGAGCTTCAGCATCAGTCTTTCCAAAGAATATTCAGGGTTGATTTCCTTTAGGATTGACTGGTTTGATCTCCTTGCAGTCCAGGGGACTCTCAAGAGTCTCTCTGACTGTGGCTAGTTGTCTAAGCTCCAGTCGAATACTAGGATTTGGGAATGAGGGTCAAATTTTGCTATCTCTTCTGATTGTTTAGGAGAAATGGGAAACTGGATGTTGTGTATGTGTGTGAATATTCTAATTTTTAAACAGTGATCAAAGTTGTTTCTTTATTATATCAGGATACTCTCCTCATGAACAAACATATCCATAGGCCAGAGCAGCCTATTGGGTCCTCTTTTGTGACCTCTGGCGTAGAATTCTAAAGCTTCAGGAGTGCATAGTCCCTTAAAATTCACTAAGACCTTTGCTTACCATTTTCTAGAGATTTCACACCAGTCTCTGGTTGGGGGTATCAGAATTACAGAGAAACAATTTTTATTAATAAAAAACACAAGTATTTAGGGATTCTGATGCAATGGGCTTGGAATGGGATCTAGGGAGGGTCTCCTATTTTTTTTTTTTTTTTAAACTCTTCAGATGTTCAGTTGGGCAGCCAGGTTTGAGAAATGGTGGACCTCATCAGTTCTTAGTGATTAAAATTTTTTAGTCATAAACACTTTTTAGAAGTTGAAGAAAGTTATGAACATTTTCCTGGGTGGGGGAAGATGCTCATCCAGAAAAAAACTTTGCATACAGTGTCAGGCAGTCTGAATACCTCTCTCTGAAGGCCAATGGAGACCACCCAGTGAAGAACATTGGCAGTACTTACTACTGGAATCCCATCTACAAGTGCCATGAAAATAGCTTCTGGGGCCTTACTTGTACTCCTCCAGTGACGGGGAGCTCATTACCTTTGGAGAAAGCCTCCCCCCTTTTTGCAAGCATTAGTCTTCAGAAAAGTCCTTCTTGTGGTGATCAGAACCCAGTCACCTCTTCTCACAAGCAGCTTTCTCCAGCCCCCCTAGCCTTCACCTGCAAATCCCACATTTGTGCTCTAGCTCATCTTTCTGGTTTTATTGGGTCTAAAGGGAAGCACTGTAGCAGGAGACCAGGAGAGGCTGAGGGGATTGGGAGTTTGGCCAAGGATGAAGATCACTTCCTCTTAGGATTTGGGAATTCAGGAGCAGATAATTGACCAGATCCTGTTCCTGCCACCTCATCCCTTTGTCCTCTTTTGAGACCTCACTCCATGAATCCAGCAGGAGATGCCAAACCTACTTCATAGTCACCGTCTTCTCCCCATGGCCATCTCTCTAGGAGAGGCTGACCCCCAAGCCTAGAAGATGAACTTTTTCAATGTGAGTCAGGTATAGCTTGGAGATACTAGAAGCATCAAATAAAGGGTTATTTGAATTCATTTAGCCCAGCTCTCTTGCTTTTTTTGGCGGGGGTGGGGGGTGGGGGGGAAGGCACACCATGTGGCTTGAGGGATCTTAGTTCCCTGACTAGGAACTAAATCTGGGCCCTTGGCAATGAAAGCCCAGAGTCCAAACCACTGGACCACCAGGGAATTCCTGACAGCACTTTTGCTTTGATCAGCATCTGGTGGGCACTTGCAGGAGAGGAATGCTGCTGTGACACTCATGTCATCACTTCCATCCAGAATTGGCTGAACACTGACCACACGTTTGTAAAAGGTCCCTCAGCCCAGCCTCAGCTCTGCCACCCTCATAACGTCCTTCTGAGCAAAGTAGCTTGGGGAGTGTGTGTGGCTTTTCTTTGCCTTAAACTCTTTTAAACTTAAAGAGGGAGCCTCTCCTCCTAATAGTTGAGGTTGGGTGTCCATCATCCCTTCCTCTGCATCCACTCTGGGATTTTATAGATTTAATTCAAGTCTCCTTTTCTCCATCTAGAAGAAGCCTCACTTTGAAGCTCTGTCATCTCATCATCCCTTTGATCCCTTTAGTCATCATTTACTTGTCTGACAAATGTTACCCAGGTTTTGAATGCAAATGCCCCTACGTGCTCTCACTCACCTCTCATCCCAGAGCTTCTGGAACAAGGGAACATATGGGCCTGCACAACGTGGACTTGAGTTAATCCCATGGAGAGGCTGGGAAAATGATATCCTCTTACTAACCCTGCAAGTAAACAGGGAAGATTGGCCCCTGAATGGACACTGAATGGACACCCCCAGGCCTGACAGAATCTCACTCATGCATTCCAGCATTCATTCATGCCACAAAAATTTACCAGTTTCCTAAGATGGGCCAGGTTCTGGGCTGCATACTGCAAATGCTGCAATCTGTAACACCAAGCAATCCTTGCCCCCTCTGGATCTCTATTTTAGTAGGGGAGACAGAGACAAATAAATAAGCATACACATGAATAATTGTAAGTTGTGATTTGTGACATGAGAGATAACTATAGGTACATTAAGGGGAACCCAATTCAGACCCTTGTCGAGGGAAATGTGTTCCAGGCAGAGAGAATAGCATGTGCAAAGGCCCTGTGGCTGGAAGAGCTTGACTTTTTTGAAAAACCCAGAGAAGTCCAGGGCAACTAGCAGCTGTGACTAAAGAGGAGGAGATACTTCCAGAACTGTGATTCAGATGTATACAGGGTTCAGCAGGTTCGTGGTTGAAAGAAGTGAGACAAATGGGAGACATGAAGGAGTAGTGGAGACTGGCAAATTGGTGGCCACACACCTGTGTAAAGGAGGCAGTCAGGAGACTCCCCTGACAATCCAGCGGTTAAGACTCCAGGCTTCACTGCAGGGGATGTTGGTTCAGTGCCTGGTTGGTGAACTAAGATCCCATATGCCTAGTGGTGTGGCAAAAAAAAAAAAAAAGTTTTTAATTAAAACATTTTTTAATAAAAAAAGGCAGTCACTGCTTAGCTCTAGCCAGCCTTGCACACGTGAAAAAGAAATCTTGGCCAGTATTGCCAGACCTTTGTTTTTTGATGAGAACTCTCAATTCTAGATTTTTATTTAAAAATCTTTTTTTTAAAAAAAAAACAAACAAAACATTGAGGTCTCCACAACACATGTTTGAGGACTGAATTTATCTTCCCTGGTGCTGCCTCTTGGAGGCCCCAGTTTCAGTTCAGCTGCTCAGTCGAGTCCGACACTTTGCAACCCCATGAATCGCAGCACGCCAGGCCTCCCTGTCCATCACCAACTCCCGGAGTTTACCCAAACTCATGTCCATCGAGTCGGTGATGTCATCCAGCCATCTCATCCTCTGTCATCCCCTTCCCCTCCTGCCCCCAATCCCTCCCAGCATCAGAGTCTTTTCCAATGAGTCAACTCTTCGCATGAGGTGGCCAAAGTACTGGAGTTTCAGCTTTAGCATCAGTCCTTCCAAAGAACACCCAGGACTGATCTCCTTCAGAATGGACTGGTTGGATCTCCTTGCAGTCCAAGGGACTCTCAAGAATCTTCTCCAACACCACAGTTCAAAAGCATCAATTCTTCGGCTCTCAGCCTTCTTCACAGTCCAACTCTCACATCCATACGTGACCATTGGAAAAGCCATAGCCTTGACTAGACGGACCTTAGTCGGCAAAGTAATGTCTCTGCTTTTGAATATGCTATCTAGGTTGGTCATAACTTTCCTTCCAAGGAGTAAGCATCTTTTAATTTCATGGCTACAATCACCATCTTCAGTGATTTTGGAGCCCCCAGAAAATAAAGTCTGACACTATTTCCACTGTTTCTCCATCTATTTCCCATGAAGTGATGGGACCAGATGCCATAATCTTCATTTTCTGAAAGTTGAGCTTTAGGCCAATTTTTTCACTCTCCACTTTCACTTTCATCAAGAGGCTTTTGAGTTCCTCTTCACTTTCTGCCATAAGGGTGGTGTCCTCTGCATATCTGATGTTATTGATATTTTTCCCAGCAATCTTGATTCCAGCTTGTGCTTCTTCCAGCCCAGCGTTTCTCATGATGTACTCTGCAAAGAAGTTAAATAAGCAGGGTGACAACATACAGCCGTGACGTACTCCTTTTCCTATTTTGAACCAGTCTTTTGTTCCATGTCCAGTTCTAACTGTTGCTTCCTGACCTGCATACCGATTTCTCAAGAGGCAGGTCAGGTGGTCTGGTATTCCCATCTCTTTCAGAATTTTCCACAGTTTATTGTGATCCACACAGTCAAAGGCTTTGGCATAGTCAATAAAGCAGAAGTAGATGTTTTTCTGGAACTCTCTTGCTTTTTCCATGATCCAGCGGATGTTGGCAATTTGATCTCTGGTTCCNTCTCTTCTTTTCACAGCTATTTGTAAGGCCTCCCCAGACAGCCATTTTGCTTTTTTGCATTTCTTTTCCATGGGGATGGTCTTGATCCCTGTCTCCTGTACAATGTCACGAACCTCATTCCATAGTTCATCAGGCACTCTATCTATCAGATCTAGGCCCTTAAATCTATTTCTCACTTCCACTGTATAATCATAAGGGATTTGATTTAGGTCATACCTGAATGGTCTAGTGGTTTTCCCTACTTTCTTCAATTTAAGTCTGAATTTGGTAATAAGGAGTTCATGATCTGAGCCACAGTCAGCTCCTGGTCTTGTTTTTGCTGACTGTATAGAGCTTCTCCATCTTTGGCTGCAAAGAATATAATCAATCTGATTTCGGTGTTGACCATCTAGTGATGTGCATGTGTAGAGTCTTCTCTTGTGTTGTTGGGAGAGGGTGTTTGCTATGACCAGTGCATTTTCTTGGCAAAACTCTATTAGTCTTTGCTCTGCTTCATTCCGCATTCCAAGGCCAAATTTGCCTGTTACTCCAGGTGTTTCTTGACCTCCTACTTTTGCATTCCAGTCCCCTATAATGAAAAGGATATCTTTTTTGGATGTTAGTTCTAAAAGGTCTTGTAGGTCTTCATAGAACCGTTCAACTTCAGCTTCTTCAGCATTGCTGAGTAAATCCACAGTAGAGATTTAAGGAATTATAGAGTGGGTGGTGTCCCCTCGCCCTGGGAGGTAAACTGAGGCCCCAAGTCCTCTCTGCTTCCAGTTCTTGCTCCACCCAGTGGTTTCCTGAGGAATGGGCAGCCTTTTAGGCTGATTTCTTTTTTGCCTTCAGGCAAGCTTTTAATTGGAAGACTCAGTTTCTCTAATTTGCAAATGGGAGAGTTGAGGCCAAGTTTAGTGGCTCCCTGGGGCTCTAATATGTGGGGTAGTTAAAGTTTGTAAACGACTTTGAAGCTTCCAAGAGTAAAGCACCCACCAAAGTTCAGAGGGAGACCCCAGTTTGATCCCTGGGTTGGAAAGATCCCCTGGAGGAGGGCATGGCAACCCACTCCAGTATTCTTGCCTGGAGAATCCCTTGAACAGAGGAGCCTAGCAGGCTACAATCCATGGGGTCGCAAAAGTGTCGTGCACTACTTAGCAGCTAAACAACAAAGTTCAGAAGGGGGTTGCTTCTTAAAGTGCCACCAAGTTATATATCCACCCTCCCCAATCTCCAGGGGGGTCTTCCCTAGGTAGAAATGCTGTGGGATTACAGGGGGCCCCTCGTCCTTTCCCTCCCTCCCCTTCTGTTCCCTTTCTGTCTTTGCTCAGAAACACAGTGGGTCCCTTCTAGATGCCAGTCACATGGAGTTGCAGTGTTGGCTCTAGAAAGTCACTGTTGTGGAACTTGCAGCTTCACAAGGAAAACATGGAGTCAAACGTAAGCAATGCTTGTTACAAGATGGAACTTGCAGGGGGTCATAGGAGCCAGTAATCCAACCCTAGTTTCACACACCTAACTCCAAACTAGTGATGTTTCAGTTGAAAGCTGAATATTGGAGCAAGGGTTAGCCAGAGTGGGGGAATATTCCAGGTTGAGGGAGCTTCTAGTGGAGGCGGAGAGGGGTGGGTGTACTCTCAAGTGTTCCTAGACCTGAATTCGGGCCCACACTTCTGGGACCTCAGAGCCCATGGCCTTGTGGTGGCTTGGTGGTTAGGAGTGTACAGGTCCAGCTTTCGTGGGTCCTAGGAGCCAGGGCAATTTTTTTTTTAACTTTGAGAATAATAAGGTAATAGGAAGTTGATGAGTTTCAACCCAAAAAGAAATGTTAGGATTTGCTTGTATTATTCTGGACTCAGTGGTTGCTCCGAGGAAAGCCTGGCCAACGAATACATCTGTGATCTCCAAATGTCCTTTCTGTATCCTTTCTTTATCTCAAGACACCAGCATTTCACCTGCAAAGTAGGTGCTACTGTGGATCCAAATGGTGATGAAACACTGGCTCAGAGAGGTCATCTGCCAAGGTCATCCAGCCAGGAAGGGACTGAGCAAGGATTTGAGCCCTGGTATATCTGTTTGGAAGCTTGGGCTTTGTCCACCTTGCGTGCATGGTCAGGATAACGATGGACATTTGGAAATACCATCCTCAGCCACGTTTTCAGGTAGAAAAAGCCCTGTTCTGTGGAGCTCTCTTTCCAAGTGCTGGAGAGAAAAAAAACCTGCCTCTAAAATTAACATCAAGACAGAGCTGGGTCACGGGGGAGCTTGAGGAGCAGAAGCTCTGTTCACATACTGAGGCAAAGACGCCAGGGGCTAATTAACAAGGACCTGGCCCCCAGGGATCTTAAGATGCCCGCTTTTGTCCAAGTCTTTTCTCTTCCAGAGAATCCTGAGCTGGTTCCTGGAATTGATGCATCACAGAAGGACCATTCAAGGCTTCCTTTGAATGAAGTGTTCTGTTCCCAGCACACAACTTTTTAAAGACATGGGGAGAAAATAGAAACCCAGAGCACCAAGAAGTTCTGTTCCTCAGGGTGGGTAGGCAGGAGCGCCGCAAAGTTCAAGGACAGGCCCGCAGTGGGACGGGCCCCTGCAGCCTGCTGCCGAGGGCACTGGGGGCTGCCCTGGGCCTGGGCCGAGTCACCTTCCCGCTGTTGCTGTTCAGTCGCTGGGTCATGTGCGACTCTTTGAGGCCCCATGAATTGCAGCACACTAAATCCCGTGGACGGAGGAGCCTGGTAGGCTGCAGTTCATGGGGTCGTGAAGAGTTGAACACGGCTGAGCAACTTCATTTTTCACTTTCATGCATTGGAGAAGGAAATGGCAACCCACTCCAGTGTCTTGCCTGGAGAATCCCAGGGACGGGGGAGCCTGGGCTGCCGTCTATGGGGTCGCACAGAGTCGGACACGACTGAAGCGACTTAGCAGCAGCAGCAGCAGGCTTTCCTGTCCTTCACTATCTCCCTAAGTTTCTCAAACTCATGTCAGTGATGACATCCAACCATCTCATCCTCTGTCATCCCCTTCTACTCCTGCCCTCAACCTTTCCTAGCATCAGGGTCTTTTCCAGTAAGTCAGCTCTTCGCATCAGGTGGCCAAAGTATTAGAACTTCAGTTTCAGCATTAGTCCTTCCAGTGATTATTCAGGGTTGAATTCCTTTAGGATTGATTGGTTTGATCTCCTTGCAGTCCAAGGGACTCTCAGGAGTCTTCTCCAGCACCACAATTTGAAAGCATCAATTCTTCAGTGCTCAGCCTTCTTTATGGTCCAACTATCATAAATTATTGCTCTTAATTTACAGCTAGAAAACCCAAAATGAGACTTAAGCCATTGAGCATGGTTGTGATCTGGATGCACCAGGAGATATGGACCCTGTTCTTTTCGGTCCTCAGAGGGCTCCAAAGAGGGCTCAGCCTGAGATGGACACCATGGGTTTCCCTGTGGAAGGGCTGGGTCTGTGGCAGAAAATTTAGACCATTCATGTGTGTGCAGGGAGAGATGATAGAAATAAATAATAGAAATGGCTCTGAGAGCCAAGTGATAAGACACTCATCTACACTTCTACTAGTAGAAATGCAAATTCAAGCTACAACTATATATCATTTTTGTAAAATGTATCTGATTGGCAGGGATCTCAAAATGTGAAATATGCTGTGTGGGTGGGCTGTGGGGAAACAGATGAGCTCAGTCATAGATGGTGGCGTCCTTTGGAGGATAACCACTATAGCTTCCCCAATCTAAAAGGTGTGTGTGTATCTAGGTGCTTGGGAATACATCAGTGAACAAAACTGGTGAATATTCCAGCTCTCGTGGAATTTATGTTCTTAGAGAAAAGCAGGAGGGAAAAAATAAACATACTCAAGTGACCAATCATGTAGTTTGTTAGGAGGTAATAGCTGCCATGGAGTAAAGGACAAGCAGAGAAGCGTAAAGAGGGGTCAGGAGTTGCCAGGGGCAGGGGACACGTGGAGCGTACAATCGGGCAGTCAGGGTAGGCTCCTTAGAGAAGGGCCTGCAACAGTCCTGTGAAGTTGTCCCCATTTCACAGATGGTGCAGCTGAGGCGGAGGTGAGTTTCATGACTGGCCTGGAGTCACACTGCCAAGAAAGGGAAGGCAGGGATTCTGACCCAGGCTGAATGACTTGAGTCTGTACATTTCATCACCACATTATGGAAGAGCTGTAAGGAACCTGGAGATGCGGAAACTGAGGCCCAGAGAAATAAAAGGGACTTTCTCCAAGTCCTGAGCAAGAGGAAGAGTGGTGTTAGTGAATCCTCTGCTCACCAGGGAGACAGGTGCTGTAGCCTGGGGTTCCCAGAGGGAGAGGCTTTAAGGTGATATATGGAAAAGTATTGTTATTTTAGTTATTTTAATTGACTTTAATGCATATTAGAAAGAAATGCAACTAACACATGGCATTTATAATTGTACAAGATTTGTGCTTAGGATGAGTCATTTTTAACTGAATCAATGTAACGAAAAGAGTGGGTAAATCACAACACAGGCAGAATGCAGTTATGGCAAAATTTAGCGCGAGTATTCACAGAAGACTGACATTCGGGCAACTCTGCTGTCAATTGTGGGCACCTCTGGGGCCAGGGAAGGAAATTTCTGGAATGGCCTGGAAGCTCAGCCTCCTGGCTTACGGCTCCTCTGCCCAGGAATCTCGATCCTGTTCCTGCACTGTCATCACTGAAGCCCCCCCGCAAACTGTCCCTGCCGTAAAAGCCTGCACCTGTGGGAACCAGCCCTTTTTTATGGGCAATGTCATCTTCAAAGTGCTTTTGGCTTATTAGTTGGTTACGATTCACACCAAGCTGACTCAAGATTCCACAGTCTGACAGAGAGGAGCTGATGTCATTCGCATGGGGAGCACTCTGCCAGGCCAGTGGCCGGGCCCCACCCTGGAGACCAGCCTGGGAGCGGATCCTGGCTTCACCCCTTTAAAGCGTCTCTGGGAGCATCAGTCTTTTTCATCTATGAAGTGCGGGTGATAATATGGTTGTTGGGAGCAGTTCACACGTCAAGTGGCTGGTGTGGGATAGCTGCTCCATAAACATTGCTTCCCTTCATCTTCAGATGCTACTTCCTCCTCGGGGCATTTTAGGGTTCCTTGTCTTTCCTCCCTAACTTCCAGAACATTCCATATATTCCTCTCTTTATTTTTTATTTTTTTTTCCTTCTTTTTGGCTACACTGGGTCTTCGTGGCTGCACACGGGCTTTCTCTAGTTGTGGTGAGTGGGGGCTCCTCTCTAGTTACGGTGTGTGGGCTTCTCATTGTGGTGGGTTCTCGTGGCCTCCAGGCACTCGGGCTGTAGTAGTTGTGAACACACGGGCTTAGATGCTCCGCAGCATGTGGAATCTGCCCAGATCAGGGATCGAAGCCATGCCCCCTGCGTTGGCAGGCGGATCCTCAACCACCGGACCACGATGGAAGTCCTGTTGTTCTCTTTTAACATGATCAGTTCTGTTTTGCAGGAGGGTGAACTGTGTGCCTGTTGCAGTCGTTAACTTATAAGTTTGAGGCTTTTGTCAAAGGCGTCATTCTTTCTCTCTGGGGAGGAAGCTCAGGTCCTGGTGTGCAATTCTATAAATGTTTGTGTGCTCGAGAGGCAGCAGGGCCGTGGTGGTGTAGTGAACACGAACGGGGGTCCTGGAGCCCCAGTCTGTGGGCGCAGTCCCTTTTCTGTCATTCGTTAGCTCTGTAATCTTAGGCCAGTCACTTACCACTTCATGCCTGGGAGTCCTGACCTGTAAAATGGAAATAATTGATAACAGTACCTACATCATAAGGTTGTTGTGAGGATTAAATATGTTAATATGTATAAGACAGAAATTGTTACATGGGTAGGAGTTTTATTTTAGGACTTTCCTGGTGGCTCAGACAGTAAAACGTCTGTCTACAATGTGGGAGGCCTGGGTTCAAGCCCTGGGTTGGGAAGATCCCCTGGAGAAGGAAATGGCAATCCACTCCAGTACTATTGCCTGGAAAATCCCATGGACAGAGGAGCCTGGTAGGCTACAGTCTATGGGGTCGTAAAGAGTCGGACACGACTGAGCGACTTCACTTTAAAGGAGTTTTATAGGTGTTGGCTATTATTATTCCAACATTTTTCAAAGGACTTTTTCCTGATGTGGCCTCTATAAATCTTTGTTTTCTGTTTTGGCTGTGCTGTGTGGTATCTTAGATCCTCAACCAGGGATTGAACACAGGCCCTTGGCAGTGAAAGCATGGAGTACTAACCACTGGACCACCAGGGAATTCCCCATAAATATTTGTTAAGTTGAACCAAAAAAGACTATATCCTCACTTCTTTATTATATACTTGGCAGATTTCTGAAATTCTCTCATTTCTAATTCACTCTCTAGAGTAAAGACATTGTACCTTAGTAAAATGCGAATGTTATCATCTTCAAATGTTACTTAGACACTTTCTGTGTAAAAAGCTTTGTGCAAGAATACCCTCTGTGGCCTTAAAAGGAAAATAAAGGTGCTTTCCAAAGCATATTGTTAAGTACAAAAGGCAAAATATAAAACTCTGTGTCTAGTATGCTACCATTTATGAAGGAAACAAAAGTTAGGGAGAAGGGTATATGGAGGAGGAGAGGGCTTACCTGTGCAGTCACAGATTGTTTTCAGGAGACCTAGGAAATTGGTCTAGGGGGTCTTCAGGGAACAGATCTTAGTGGCAAGGGTTGTGGTGAGAGGGAGACTTCCTTTTCACTGTATTGGGTTAGACAGAAAGTTTGTTAGGGTTTTCCATAACGTCTTATGGAAAAACTTTCTGCTAACCCAATATAATTTTTTTCTTTTTTTAAAAAATTATTTATTTTAATTGGAGGCCCAATATAACTCTTTTATATGTGTGTGTGTGTGGGTGTGTACACACACATATATGGGCTTTATAACTTTTATATATGTGTGCGTGTGTGTGTATGTGTACACATATATATATGGGCTTCCCTGGTAGCTCAGCTGGTGAAGAACCTGCCTACAATGCAGGAGACCCCGATTCGATTCCTGGGTCGGAACAATCCCCTGGAGAGGGGATTGGCTACCCTCTCCGGTATTCTTAGGCTTCTTTGGTGGCCCAGATGGTAAAGAATCTGCCTGCAATGTGAGAGACCTGGGTTTGATCCCTGGGTTGGGAAGATCCCCTGGAAAAGGGCATGGAAACCCACTCCAGTATTCTTAACTGGAGAATCCCCATGGACACAGAAGCCTGGTGGGCTGCAGTCCATGGAGTCACAAAGCAACTATGCACAGCATATATATATATAATGGTAAAATATATATAACATAAATGTTATAATTTTTAGCATATAATTCAGTATCATTAAGCACATTTACAACGTTATGTAATTGTCACCACTACTTAAGAACTTTTTTATCATCCCAAAGAGAAACTATACCCATTAAATACTAACTCCCTATTCTTTTCTCCCCTCCAGTCCCTGGTAACCTTTATTTTCTCTCTTTATGAATTTGTCTATGCTAGTACCTTATGTAAGTGGAATCATATATACTTGTCCTTTTGTGTCTGGCTTATTTCACTTAGCATAATGTCTTCAAGGTTCATCCATGCTGTACAATAGCATGTTTTGGTACTTTACTCTTTTATATGGCTGAATAATGCTCAATCATATATATTTTTTAAAAAACAAGCTTTATTTTTAAAAATTGTGGCCACACCCTATAGCATGTGGAATCTTAGTTCCCCAGGCAGAGATTGAAGCCACACCCCTGCATTGGAAGGCAGAGTCTTAATCACTGGACCACCAGAGAATTCCCTCTTCAGTCATATATTATCAATGATAGCCGTATATTTCACATATGAATTACCCATTCATCTATGGGCAGATGGTTTGTTGCCGCTTTTGGCTATTGTGAATAATGCTGCTTGAACATTTGTATACAAGTATCTGTTTAAGCAGTACCTGTTTTCAAACCTTTTGGATATATACCTAGAGGTGGAATTGCTGGGTCATATGATAATCCTATGCTTAGGTTTTTGAAGAATCATCTCACTGTTTTCCCCAGAGGCTACATCATTCTACATTCCCATCAGCAGTGCACAGGGATTCCAATCTCCCCACCTCCTTCTGCATATGCTTTGATAGCTTTTAATGTGATATGCTGTTGGAGAAGAGTCTTGAGAGTCCCTTGGGCTGCAAGGAGATCAAACCAGTCAATCCTAAAGGAAATTAGTCCTGAATATTTATTGGAAGGACTGATGCTGAAGCTGAAACTCCAGTACTTTGGCCACCTGATGCAGAGAACTGGCTCCTTGGAAAAGACCTTCACGCTGGGAAAGATTGAAGGCAGGAGGAGAAGGGGACGACAGAGGATGAGATGGTTGGACGGCATCACTGACGTGAGGGACATGAGTTTGAGCAAGCTCTAGGAGTTGGTGATGGACAGGGAAGCCTGGTGTGCTGCAGTCCATGGGGTCACAGAGTTGGACACAACTGAGCAACTGAACCGAACTGAATGTGATACGCTGTCAAAGTGTTACCTTTCCAAGTCTCAAATTAAGATTTTTTAAAGACATTGTGTTAAAGAGGTTAGGATGCGTGAGTCAAAGGGCATGACAACAACAGTAAAACAAAAGACAGCCCTGATGTTCAGCAGGAGTGCATGTCATGACTCAGAATCCAGAATCCTTGCATTTAATTGGCCACATTGCCACACCCCTCTTTGGGATTCGGTTTCCTCAGGGGTCAGATAAGAGAGTTGGATTTGGTGCTCCTGAGTCCTCTTCCTGCTCTTTCAGCTGAGAATCCCACATTAGTTCCCAAGAAAAGTACGGACAATGCTCCCCTCTGGGTATTAGGTTGGCCCCAAAATTTGGGTTTTTCCATAAATGTAATCACTCAGTCATATCCGACTCTTTGCAACCCCACAGACTGTAGCCCGCCAAGCTCCTCTGTCCATTGGGATTTCCCAGGCAAGAAAACTGGAATGGGTTGCCATTTCCTCCTCCAGGGGATCTTCCCAACCCAGGGATCAAACCTGGGTGTCCTGCGCTGCAGGCAGATTCTTTACTGTCTGAGCCACCAGGGGGTGACTTTTCTATCAGATGCTATGTTAAAACCCAAACAACCACTTTGGCCAATCCAGTAGATTTCTCTGTGTGTCTCCCATCGCCCTTGCCTGCTGGCTCCTATTGGCTGAGGCTTGTAGGAGGCTGGAGGGTGGGAGGAAAAAGCAAGGGGATCTTTATTGCTTGGCTCCCTCCTTACATTGCCACCTCAGTGAATACAGCTCCTGTCAGGCTCACCCTCACTGGGCATCTGAGACATGGCTTCCTTTCCTTGTGTGTTTAGGCCTTCAGGTCAGTTCAGTTCAGTCGCTCAGTCGTGTCCGACTCTTTGTGACCCCATGAACCACAGCACGCCAGGCCTCCTTGTCCATCACCAACTCCCAGAGATTACCCAAACCCATGTCCATTGAGTCGGTGATGCCATCCAGCCATCTCATCCTCTGTTGTCCCCTTCTCCTCCTGCCCTCAATCTTTCCCAGCATCAGGGTCTTTTCAAATGAGTCAACTCTGCATCAGGTGGCCAAAGTATTGGAGTTTCAGCTTCAGCATCAGTCCTTCCAATGAATATTCAGGACTGATTTCCTTTAGGATGGACTGGTTGGATCTCCTTGCAGTCAAAGAGACTCTCAAGAGTCTTCTCCAACACCACAGTTCAAAAGCATCAATTCTTCGGTGCTCAGCTTGCTTTACAGTCCAACTCTCACATCCATACATGACCACTGGAAAAGCCATAGCCTTGACTAGACGGACCTTTGTTGACAAAGTAATGTCTCTGCTTTTCAATATGCTGTCTAGGTTGGTCATAACTTTCCTTCCAAGGAGTAAGCGTCTTTTAATTTCATGACTGCAATCAACATCTGCAGTGATTTTGGAGCCCAGAAAAATAAAGTCTGACACTGTTTCCACTGTTTCCCCATCTATTTGTCATGAAGTGATGGGACTGGATGCCATGATCTTAGTTGACTTTAGGCCTGCTATTGCTGTTAAGTCACTTCAGTCGTGTCCGACTCTGTGTGACTGCATAGACGGCAGCCCACCAGGCTCCCAGGGATGGCCCTGGGATTCTCCAAGCAAGAACACTGGAGTGGGTTGCCATTTCCTTCTCCTAGAGGTGGTTTATTCATTCCATAGGGCCACCATAATGAAGTACCACAACCCGACAGACTTAAACAACAGAAATGTATTGTCTCATAGTTCTGGAGGCTAGAAGTCTAGGATTGAGGTGTCAGCAGGATTGATTCCTTCTGAAGTCTGGCAGAGAGAATCTGTTCCATGCCTCTCTCCTAGTTTCTGATGGTTTGCTGGCCATTTTTTATGTACCTTGGCTTGTTGAAGCATCACCCTGATCTCTGCCTTCATCTTCACGTGGGGTTCTCTCTGTGCATGTCTGTGTCCAAACATTCCCCAGCTGTAAGGACTGTAGTCATATTGGATTATGATGTCCTAATGACCTCTTCTCTGCTTCCCTGGTGGTTCAGTGGCAAAGAATCCACCTGCCAATGCAGGAGACTTGGGTTCGATCCCTGGGTCAGGAAAATCCCCTGGAGAAGGACATGGCAACCCACTCCAATATTCTTATATATATAATTTTATTTATATATATATATTATTATTTATATTTTATTTATTTTTATTATTATTTATATTTTTATTTTCTATTAATATATTATATAATTTAATTTATTTATATATATATTCTTATATATATAATTTTATTTATTCATTTATGGCTACACTGGGTGTTCACTGCTGTGCGAGCTTTCTCTAGTTGTGGCGAGTGGGGCTTCTCTATATTGTGGTGCGTGGGCTTCTCATTGCAGTGGTTCCTCTCATCACGGTGCACAGGCTCAGTAGTTGTGGCGCACGGGCTTGGTTGCTCTGAGGCATGTGGGATCTTCCTAGACCAGGGATCACATCCATGTCCCCTGCCTTGACAGGCAGAGTCTTAACCACTGGACCACCAGGGAAGTCCCCACTCCAGTATTATTGCCTAGGAAATCTCATGGACAGAGGAGCCTTGTGGGCTACAGTCATTGGAGTCTCAAAAGAGTTAGACACGACTTAGAGACTAAACAACAACAACCTCTTTTAACTTGATTATTTTTGTAAAGACCCTGATTCCAAATAAGGTCACATTCTGAGACATTGGGGGTTAGAAATCCATCACCCTTTTTGGGGGGGGGAGTGGGAAACAGTTCAGGTGCCTCCTTTTCCCATGTTGGTTTCCCAAGTCCTGTCCACACCTTCATTCAGCCCACTGAGCATGTCTTCTCTGTCTTGCAGAAACCCATGAAGCTTTAGCACTTTGGCCGTATGCTTTTGTCTTTCAAAAAATAGCTCTGACCTCTGTCTCCTGGTGTCGCTGCTGGAGAATGTCACGGCGGCCTGACACCCCTGTTCCCTGGGTGGTACTGCTGTCGTTGCCTCTGCTTTATCCCTGGGCGCTTGAGGCAGGTGGAGGTAAGGACGTCTCTGTGTGTAGAAGGGGAGGACTCATAATACATTATATCTGCTTTAAAGCTCTGTTCCTCAAGGGGCTTCCCTGGGGGTCCAGCAGTTAAGACTTTGCCTTGTGATGCAGAGGGTGTGAGTTTGATCCCAGGTTGGGGAGCTAGGATCCCACATACCTCCTGGCTAAAAAAATCAAAACACGAAACAGAAACAATATTGTAACAAATTCAGTAAAGACTTTAACATGGTCCACAATTAAAAAAAACACAAAAACTTAACAGTGAGACAGAAGTCTTTAAAATGGATTCCGTTCATTTATTTGTCTTTGCCCGTGCTGGGTCTCTGTTGCTGTGTTGTTGTGGTTTGAGGACGTCTCATGCAGTGGCTTCTCTGTTGCAGAGTGTGGACTCCATACCTCAGTTTTCTCAACTGCAAAATGGGGATAATAATAGAACCCATGTCACGGGTCTGATCTGAAGGTTTTTTAGTAATTTATTTTTTGCTGGATCTTCATTGCTATGCGACTTTCTCTAGTTGCAGCCAGCTGGGACTGCTCTCCAGTTGCAGTGAGTGGGCTTCTCATTGCAGTGGCTTTTCTTGTTTCGGAGCACGTGCTCCAGGGCTGAGGGCTTCGGTACTTGTGGCTCTCTGGCTCTGGAGCACAGGCTTGGTAGCTGTGGTGCATGGGCTTAGTTGCTCCAAGGCATATGGGATCTTTCTGGACTAGGGCTCAAACCTGTGTCTCCTGCGTTGGTAGGGAGACTCTTTACCACTCAGCCACCAGCGAAGCCTGGAGAAATTTTTTTTTTTTTTTTAAGTTCTATTCATTTCAAAGCAGGCTCTTTAAGGAAGAAGTAACAGTTAAATGTGTCCAGGTAGGTAAGGGAACTAGAGATTCATCCTCCCAAACTCCCAAACCCATAAGGATCCACCTTGGGGTATTTAGCATAAAAAAGTCATGGAGGGAAGATGAGACATCTTTAAACCCCCGAGGAGCCCACATGGGGATAGCAATGAAGTCCTTCTGTCTGTTTTTACAGAAAGACTGATACATGGACCAATATAAGAAGAGATTTCTGAGAATCATGTTCAGATGTAATGGCCTCCATGAGACTCATAAGCCCTTAAATCGAGGGACATATTCAAACAGGGTCTGGATGGTGATTCTTGCCTTGGTTAGAAGCTTGGGTTGGCCATCTCTCTGGCCCCTTCCTCCTGGGAAATGACATGACTATGCAAATGGAACTTGGAGTTGCCTTTAGTATGCTATGTCCCCTGAAGATAAGAGAGCTCAGATCTGCAAAGCTACACACTGCTTTCAGGAGTTCCTACAAAGAAAACGCAAACTTCCCAGACCAGGTGCCCAGAGGTTGACTTTCTATCCAAGCAGGAGGTTACAAAAGCCGAGGCAAGCCTCAGCCAGCGTCCCATGCTGCCCACACCCATGTATGGCCCCAGGGAGCAATAAAGAGCACACTTCTTGGAAACTGGAACAGACTCCAGCCATCAGCTTTGATGTGAACCCGGGGGTGGACTGGGCCAGGAACCAGTTCCGCTACTCCTTGGATGTTGGACTACTGCCATCCTGTGTTGTTTTGTTGTTTAGTTGCTCGGCTGTGTCCAGCTCTTTTTGACTCCATGGACTGTAGCTCGCCAGGCTCCTCTGTCCATAGGATGATCCAGGCAAAAATACTGGAGTGGGCTGCCATTTCCTTCGCCAGGGGATCTTCCCAACCCAGGGATCAAACTTGTGTCTCCTGCGTTGGCAGGCAGATTCTTTACCACTGAGCCACCTGGGAAGCCCTCTCACCTGCGTGGGCTCCTCCAATTTCAAAATCACTTGAAGATTCTTGGGTCTTCATTGCCCTGGCAGAGCCGACTTGTCAGCACATCTCCGGTCATGCCTTCCCATCAATCAATACCATTTACCACTGTGGGCTTGGCAGGTGGAGATGACTGTGGAAGGAGTTTTTTTTATAAATGACAACAACAAAAAGATTAAAGAGAGTAGATTTTTAGATTAAAAAAAAAAAACCACAACTCATGTATATTACATAAGGACTTCAAAAGCTTATGCTTAAAGCCAGAAAGTATTAGAACATCAACAAAACTTGATCAAAATATGTATCTTTAAGTGAAATGTTTGGCAGGGCTTTTATAATATTTGAATCCTGCTAGAAAAAAAATCTTTACTTTCCTAAAAAGTCTTTAAATGTAACTTATTAAATCGTTGAATAACTGAGAACGTGATGCATCAAAGTGGTTGCTTTATTGTTGTTTCTATAGAAAGAAAATTGACTCTTGGTCCTCATATGTGGGCTTCCCTGGTGACTCAGTGGTGAAGAATTCGCCTACCAGTGCAGGGGACACAGGTTAGATACCTGGGTCAAGAAGATCCCCTGGAGAAGGAAATGGCAACCCACTTCAGTATCCTTGCCTAGGAAATCCCATGGACAGAGGAGCCTGGAGGAGTACAGTCCATGCAGTTGCAAAAGAGTCAGATACGGCTTAGCAGCTAAAACAACAAAACCAACGAGTAACCTCATATGTACAAAGACAGTAATCATTCCCCCATGTTCCCTTCTGTGCTTCAGGAGGCTCTGGCTCATCATGAATCATACTTAGATTATGCCCACAATATCAAGCATGGTCTTGTGGGTGTCATGGTACAAAAACAAGAAAAAGAAAGAGGCATCACTTCTCAATGCTCAGTAGGACAAAACCATAGGATCTATTTTGAATTTTTCAGTGGGGAGAAATTATGAAGGCCTGTCCTACAGGGTGGGATTAAGAGAAGCAGGGTCATTAAAGAGAAAGATAAGTGCCCTGGGCAGGCCTATTTGAGAAGGAAAGTGTCGAGCTGAAATCTGATGGACACATGGGAGTCAGGCTTGAAATGACCTGCGAGCTGAGCATTCTGGGTGGAGGGAACTTTAAGGTGGTGCAGTAAGTCCTGCCAATGAGTTATTTAAGATTTGAACGCTGACTTGTTTGAATAGACCATCATTCATTGACCAGATATCTAAACTGCAGCCATGGACTTGCCTGGTGGTCCATTAGTTCGGATGCTGCGCTTCCACAGCATGGGGTCTGGGGAACTAGGATCCCACATGGCGCATGGTGCGGCCAGAGAAAAGAAATAATAAAATAATAAGGTGCATTCACTTTTTGTCAGAAAGTGCTGAAGATGCTTGGATGACATTAGGCTGGAGTATTCTTTGCAGAGGGGCAAGAGCAGTGCACAACAGGTCTGGTGTCCTTGGCTCCCGCTGTTCCGCTCTTACTCCTGGGGTGCGCAGCTCAGCCGCATCCAGGGAGCTGGCCTGCCTACCCCTGGATGCGCGGTGAGAGAGGCCTGCCCTTAGTACGTGGCCAGTGGCTTTCCAGGGATGAACACATCTCCCGATGCTGGCATTCAGGATTAGCCAGCTCATTTTCTGGCATGTAGAAGTCACATTCTCCATTATCATTTCTTACCGGGGATAAAATAATACATTGACCCCCATCTGCCTGATTTCTCTCGAGGCAGCAGTGTAGGGTGGGTAGGGACTGGGCTGCCCTACTAAAAATGGGCAAGAGACTTGAATTCTAGCTCAGAGAGACAAAAAAAAAAAAAAAAAAAAA